>BQNB010038090.1:0-48996 GCA_026074375.1 Tanacetum coccineum | reverse complement strand
TTGGGCAAGCTTAAGACCCGCTAGACTGGACCATTCACCGTTACCTAAGTATTTCCTTATGGCACCGTCGAGTTATCTCAAACTGACGGGCTAAACTTCAAGGTGAATGGTCATAGACTTAAACACTACTTTGGAGGGGCCATACCACCGATGGTTGTCCCGGATCTCCAAACTTTTCCTATGGACTAATGAATTCGGGGACGAGTCAAGCTTAGTGACTCGTTAATAAACAAGTTCTTCGTGGGGGGGCAACCAATGCTTATCCTAATATAATAATAGTATTAATGAATAAGTGTGTTGTAAAGAGGCTCGCCTCTTCCTTTCTCGTGTTTTGTGGTTTGTGTTGTATGTTCAGGATTGCCTTGGATTTTGAAGCCTCTCGTGCTCGTGGATTTGTCCTTCGTTCACTCGAGCTTCAATTCTTAGCATGATTATGGAAATCTAATATCCAATCTTATCGACTAACGTTTATCTTTGAGCACACTTAATAAACGGCTTTAGATTTACGTAGAGACCATTCTTAAAACATTGAGGACAATGTTCAATTCTAGTATGGGGGGGGATCTATCGATTTGATTGTGCCTGCAGTCGTTGTTTTCACGTAATCCCGTTTTTACGACCAAAATTCCAAAAAATGAAAAAAAATTAAAATTTTCAAAAATAAAATAAGTGTTTTATCACAATGTTGACTTTCCTGCTGGGTATAATAAGAATAAATTTTGACTCGATCGAGCATGTGGCGCTCTTGCTTGTCCCTTAACTTTTAGACTAAGCATTCGCGAATCCTTTTAAAGATTTTAAATTTGCAAAGAACGAAAAATGATAGAGTTAAGTATGAGTTAGTTGCCAAACAAGAATTATTTGGAAATCTTACAAGCTCATAAGTGTAATTTGTGGTTTTTTCTCCCATTAGCTCCTAACCTGACTAATAATACGTGCTATTTTTGAAAATTAAACTCAAATCAACAATTTTTGAAATGTAGTCAATAACATTTTTGTCTTAGTTCAAATTTATACTTAAATTTTCTAAAAAGAAATTTTCTCTATATATCGTGAAATAAAGTTCTATATAAAAAAAATGATGAATAAGGTAGTAATATAAACTGTGGGCTGATAAAAGTTTACTGCCTCTTGCCGGCTCACAACCGATGTGGCAGTCTTCAAAAGAAGGCCCATAGTAAGAATAATAATCCGAGACTGATAAAAGTTTGGTTGTTGCATTTCTTACCGGCTCACAACCGAATTTTTGCAGCCTTCAAAAGGTCGAGGAATTTTCAATTGTATCATGGCAATGGTAATGTTAAGAGTTATATTTGTGATTTAATAAATATAGGGAAATCTCTTGTTTCTTAAATTAAATATGCTTTTGAAAACTAAGACTGTTTTATTTTGAATAAGTTATGTATAAACGGGAACATAAGAGTTTTTGAACCGAGAGGTTCCGTGAGTCTCGATTACTTAGTCTCTGTGGGGTGTCAAAAAACCTAGCCACTTGAGCCACAAGGTTGGATGTGCGAGACGAAAGTCGCTACATGGGATGATCTCGTCTTCAAACTCATTATTCTCGGGTGGAAGGTGAAGCATAAATTTTGTAAAAAGTTGATCCATGGTTGAAATTCAAAAGGCGCATTCACACCTAAATATTAATAATTTTCGAGATGTGAAAAGGTTAACAAGTTACCAAATATGTAGTACAGTGTTAGCATCTGTAACTTATATTAACGGTGATTTCGTTTTAAGCTTGGTTTTGTTTGGAATAAGTGAAAAATCGGGAACGATGAATTTATCCTTTTTGGGGCATTTTAGGATTGAAATGTGTCTTGTTCTATGACCCTAAAGTTATAAAAATAACGAAAGTCAAATATGTTAGTTAGTTGCTTAAAAAGAAAAAAATACAAAAAAAAATGAGAAAAAGGAAAAATACAAAAATATGTGTGGTAATAAGTGTATATATTTAAAAATGGTAAAAACGGGGCTTTTCAAAGCTATTGATTATTTAATTCCCCTTGATGAACACTTAGCTACTTTTCGAGGTAATTAGTCGAGGGGGATTGAGATTCTTGTTTTCTTAAGTGTTTACTGTAATAGCATTGCGTGAGGACACGACAATAGTTTAGTATGAGGGATTTTGGTATTTTGTGCTTAATTACACATACCATTTACCTATTAAAACGAGCTTATTTGACCAAAAACATAAGAAAAAAATGCCAAATATATGCTTGTTTTGCTATTTGTGTTGTGCAGGTAACGGATATTCAGAAAAGGACTAAAATCAAAGCCAAAGCGACAAATTCGAGCCACGAGAAGGAAAATTGCGCGGGGAAGTCAGTCAAGCTAGTCAAGTCAAAGACAGCAAAAATTAGTCAGAATTCAAAACAAAGTCAAAGTCAACTCCGGGACACGACATTGAAATAAGCATCAAAAAACGAACCAAAAAACCTAAAATTGTCAAAATGGACCAACCCGGGCCTACTTATTGGCCGGCGTCCAGACCTTATAATTAAATCTAAAACCTCTTTTATGCCTTTATTAAAATTCAAGTCATAACTATACTACCGGCCCTACAACCTAGGCCTAAATCTACTTATCACTGTTACACAACCTTCTAACCTTTTTCCATAGTTAGTCCTTAGGACTAACACCTCCACCCCCCTACACCTTAAACCCCATGACACCAATGGTCCTTACCCCTAACCCTGTTAACTCTTTACCCCCTACACCTTAAACCAAATTACACCCAGTCCCTACAAACCAAAAACCTTTCCCGCCAAAATTCAAACCCACTATTCATCGGCCCTGTCCCTTTCTTAATCCTATAAAACCGACAAACCCCTACCCATGTAACTTCCAGTCCTACCCCCACTTCATAAACCCCAGACATTTGGTAATCCCATGTTATTTCATGGATTGTTTTAAAACAAACATTGGAAATCAAGGTTATGATTCCTAGGCTGGTTTGACCAAGAGAATGAAGGCTAGGATGAAGTCTTGGTGCTCTCCCACATAAAACACAACATGCACGCCTCAACAGGTCTCCTACGACTATTATGGGTGTTTTTTTTTCACACAGTTGGGAGTTTGTTTTTAAATTTATGTTTAAGCTTTTTAAATAGGATAGCTTTTTTTATTGTATTTTTACAGCTTATTGTATTTTTAATTCAAGTATTGTAATTTTTTAATGTTTAATGAAAATTTGAGGTTTTAAGTTTATAAAAATTCTGAGTTTCTAATTTGTTGTTTCATTGTTAAGAATGTTTTATAAGCTTTGATAAGCTCTTATTTGAATTCTTCATAATATGTTTTCATTAAGCTTGTATAAGCACTTAATAAAATTTTACCAAAAACCAAAAAAAATCACCACTCAAAATTACCAAAGCTTTTGGATGATAAGCTGGCAATGGAAGTACTTATAGGTTTATACTAGCTTCTGCTAGAGCTTGTAGACAAGCTGATTTGAGTATTTAAGCCCTTGTTTAGAGCAAAGAGCAAGGTATGCTCATTTTTACTCTTTTAGCCTCGTTTTCGGTCATTACTATTTTAACTGCTTATTTCTGCTTAATTTGTGCTTATTCTGCTTTTTAAATGTTAATTTTGTCTTTTTTTTGCTTATTTGATTTAGTATAATGCTTATCTTAATCTGTTTTAGTTTAAAATTGCAAAATCTGTCCTTAAAGGGGTGTTTGGGTCAAGGATCCAAAATGGGTCAAATTATGTTCAGGCTATCCTTTGGCAGTTAAATCAGTTTTAGCAGGCTTTAATTTATTAGTCTTTAAGTTAGTTTTATTTGGTTTTTAAAGTCTTTAACTTAAATTTAGGTTTATTGTATTCCATGGGTTGAAAATGTGGGGAAATCTAGTTTAATGAATCTGTTCTTGTTTGATTAGATTTTGATTAATGCTTTTAAGTGTTGATTTTATTTTCTGTGGTATATCTTATTATCTTAACACGGGGTCGATTCTTGGCTTTGTCTAGTTTCTAGAGAGAGTAACACATGGAGAGGAATATCTAGGTTGAGAGAGAAAATGTGGTTTCTATGAAGAGTCAATTGACTTAGCTTGCCTCTTCCAAAGTTGGAGGATGGCTTATATAGTACTTACAAATACCGGAATTAGTTACCCGACTTTACACCGAATAATCGTACTATTATCTATTATATATGAGCTATATTAAACAAGTAAAATACACGGGGTGAAAAACCAAGTCTTTTTTTCTAAGATTAAATCATCTCCCCCTAAGGGAGGTCACCCCTAAAAATACCAAACTTAATCCACTTCGTCTTTAGCTCGTAGTGGTTATTTGATATTCTGGTGACATATGGGTAGTGATCTTTGATTCCATCTTAGACTTTGTCTTTGATTGTGATTTTGTGCTTTCTTGAGATTAGTCATCCAACTAATCTTACATATCTTGTAATGAATCGCCATCTTGGTGCTCTGGGTGGATAATACATGATGTCAAAGTTTGCAGAAACTTTGATACCTTTATGAGGTCTTTCATAACTTCATAACAAGTGTAGGTCGTGTCTGAGCATTCGGTTATTCACTTGATATCTGAGGAGCTGCGAATTTCCATCTCTATTTCCATCTTTAAGATATCCGTAATGAAAACTGTTAGTAATTAAAGAGAAAATGATTTGAAAGTCAGACTAAGGGTTTTTATGAAAATTATTTTGTAACACTTCAAAAGATTTGATTGTTTATCAAATGATCAATAACCGTCAATTCTTTATCTAGAAAACAAGTTTGATTCTCGCAGAAGAATCGCACATTGTTCTTTCCAGTTGACACAAGTTTGATTATTGTAGAATCGCACAAGTCACCTACCTAGAGCTGGTTGGGGATTTTTGGTTTTGGCTCTAGCAAGAATTTCCATCTTCATTGTGAAAAAAACCATCGTTCTCCACTCGGATGTTCTGCAATATCACAAGGATAATGCGTAGGACTTTAGATAGACTGTATTCCACAGTGTGTGAAAGAAAGAGAATTGGATATGTTGCTTCCTGCTTAATCTTTTCCTTTAATCTAGAATTCACTGTCTATTTTTTATACTAAACGAGATTAATTGACGATCTCTTGGCTCTAGACTCAATAGTGCGTTTTGGTTCTAGTAATCGGAGGCTGGAGCAGACTGCCACCTGTTCAATATCAACTAACTCGGAGTGAGAGAGTCAATAGATAACTTGTTTAGTCTCCGTGAGAAATGAAACAGAAATCTTTTGAAAGATTCTGAGTGGCTAGGGAGGGTTGTGCATTGCATCACTGGGTCCATGATGTCGATCTTCAATGTCAGCAATCATCTTAGTGATTCTGGCAGCATATGTATTGACCCGGTTTCTGCCTAAGTGTATGGAGGGTTTCTTTCTTTACACCCTTTATCTTTACAATTCCTTTTAATTCTTCAACCCCTTCAGTGCTTACCGAGACTTCATGACTAGAACCTTGTTGGGTAAATTCCAGTCCTAGCTCCATCTCAGTCGGCACTTTTCCCTTATTCTCGCTTTTACTCCTTTTATATGTCATACCTAAGGACTTCTACACTAACTAGTGGATTGTCCCTGGGTAGATCCCTCCGGTTATGGCTGGATCATTGGGAATAGTACCTAACCTTACCAACCTTATAACTCCAATTAAGTAACATGCATGGTCGGTCTTTTGGTACAGTTCTCCTTTCCATCAAACCAATTGAAAATTCAATTAAGGTACTTATGATATAAATATCAAAGCGTATAGTACCTCGATCGTTTTTGATTTTTTTCAGAAACGAGATCCCATAAAATGTGCTTCGGTATTCGAAATTGTTTGCTCGTTTTGGGCAGAGTATATGAGACTAATAATCCATGGTTATTATTATAACATATTTTTATCAAATTTTCTTCCCTGTTATCAAAATTTTAAAACCTTTGACATTTTGGATATTCAATTTGATTTAATTATGTTATAAAATTTGGGAGAGAGAAAAAATAGTGTGTCCTTAATTTCGCAAGTTAGTGGATGATACATAAAACTGCTCCCCTCAATCGTTGAGGGTATCAATTATTCCTACACCTTTTATTCATCAAAGATTAACTTTTTAGAATGTACATGATATATTTTTCACAATAAAGAGATACAATTGACCCTTTTATTGTAACGAGGTTGTCGTCACTGTTGTTATGTTGATAGCCTGTAGTCAATATCTTTATTTTCTCCAACAAAAGCTTCCTAGACTTAGGATAGATCCTCTGATCTGTAGGTCTTTTCTCAATGCAGTGGTGAGTCTTTGCGTCTTCTCTTGTCATCCTTGACCACTTCCTAGTCTCCCATGCCCTTTTGTACTCGAACAGATGAAAGTCTTTAACCATGGGTCCAGTTTTTCCATTACTCTTGTCAAACGTCCCATCACTAAACTTGTGTAGCTCTATCAGCTCATCAAACTTTCTTTGATCATTTTGTATCTGTAGACAAATGGCTCTTGGCTTCGGGTCAATCGTGTAATCCTTCATTGAAGTAATAGTCGGATGCATCCCAATTTGGCGTTTCAAAGGTTTATCTTTGTTTGATAACTTTCAATCCCGAGCTTGTAAGTCTCCCACACGATTCTGGGATCACTAGTTTCTATCCACATGTGACAGCTGTTTGAGAGACTAGTCTTGTCTGTCTTGGGCAGATGGTTTGAAGCTTTTCTTGAATTTTGAGTAGGTAACAGATCTTCAAAATATTTGGATGAGATTTTTGAAATTCCTTTTCTGGAGATCTTGTACTCTTGGTAATCAGCACGGCGTCGTAGAATTATCTTCTTAGGTAGTTGTTTCGTATTTTTTCGAATACTTGACACTGGATCACACTGAGAATTCGCATCTGCGATTGATGCTTCACGATCAGAGGGATCCACCGTTTTTTGTTTGTTTGATTGTGTAGAATTCCTTTCTTCTAAACCACCAGTGAGTGATGCCATAGACCGCACTAATGTCATATTCCCTTTCACTTTCAACCCACAAAGATGGAACTAATTCTTCAAGGCCAAAGTCTAGGTAACGAGCGGCTTTGAGCTTGGATATGGATTAAGGCATTTCTTTGCTCTTTGTCACCTGTCTAGAAGATAATCCAGATCCTTGTTGTGAAGAATTGTGGTTGAATAGTTACTCTGACCTGGTGGTTCTTCCTTCCTAAGGGCAGTGGTTTCATATACTTTTCGATGAATTTGATGACCCCTCAGGGATTATACAAATCATCCTATTTGTCGCAGCTTATGGCATTCATCATCTGATATTGAAGAAAGACGCTTGTTCTAGATAAGGCTTTAACAGGTGGGAATGCTGGACCTTTCTAAATCAGCCTTTGCAGGCTTCTTACTTTCTTTGTTCATACTGCAAAAAAAATTTGTTGAATGACCTATATTTCATAACGTCTTTCTTTTGAGCTTGTTCTCCTTAGGAGCTTTATACGTTGTGGCAGGATGTATTTGCCACAGTTATTCTCTGGTTCCGAGGAATTCATTTGGGGGAATGGTCCATTCTAGTTAAGGTGTAGCAGGTCTCTCGTTTCTGAATAGGATTAAACCACGTAGTGGTCGACAACCTTAGGAATTGTGAGCATTGTCAGTATCCTCCGATATCTGAGTCATTCCCTTAATCCTGCATGGAATGTCATCTGTTTATGTTCAGAATGTTCTGATTCGGGATCATGATTGTGGCATCGAAGAGTCAGCAACCAGCATCTTTGTGTCAGTGATCTACATCGTTGAGGTGAGAGCTGGGATGTTGTTTGAATCGTTGAATCAGGCTCCAGTGTTTCTTTGAACTTTGCTCATCATCTTTTGTAGGAGGTTGAGCTAAACCAGAAGCACCTGAATCGTGTCTTCTCCTTTTTGATGACTTACCCTGGTTTGATCCAGCTGAAGGGCCTTCATTATCATCATCGTCTTCATCATCATCACTATCATGCTTTCTCTTGTGGTCTTCTTTTAATTGTCTGCAAACTTCCTTATCCCATTGGCATTCTTCAGTCTGTATTTAAAGCTTCCATAATGAGATGGTTATAGATGGTAGTTGGCCGTGTTTCTCGTTGCAGACTTGTTTCCTTATTTCATTGTGATTGGAAGAGAGCACTCTTTAGATCAAATTCTTCAAGTTCATACTTTATCAGTTGAATGATGGAGTTAAGTTGATCTTGTTTTTACTCATCTTGTTCTTTTTGGCTTGATAATTCTTTCGGGATCTTTTCTGATTCTTGATCTTGTTGTCTCTGGGCCAGGCTGGCATAGGAGTATTTATCGATATAAATCTGCAAGTGTGTCGTTCAAGAATCTTAGGAGAGATTCATCAAGTTTTGTTCCTAGATATTGATCAACAGCCGTAGAATTGGATTTGATTTGAAGCCAAACACATCAGCCTGGTGATCGTCTTCTTTATTCGGAACACCTCCTGCTCAAAATCTTGCCACTCTTAGTTGATGGGCTATGATTGGTAAGGGGTTGATCTCTAGGAGGATGTGGTGATATTGTAGCTTCTGTGTTGATTGGAGGATATGGTGACCAAGTGAATGTACGGTTTTCTTTAGTAGATGAGGACATTGGTAAAGGGAGCATTCAATTAGAGGAGAGTTGACGTTATTCTGTTGTTTTGGATTAGGTATGGTTGGAAATCAGTCTCCTCCTCTAACTTTCAGGATTTTCCCTGATCATCTGTCGGTCTTGGGTCTGTCATGAAGAAATTGATCCCCAAAGTTTAAAAGTGTCCTCTAGATTTTTCATGGAGACATAGAACCAAAATGACTTTTGGTTTATCATCGCTGACAAGTTCGTCTGTTATGAGCTTCAGATTTTCTCTTTGAAACTTTTGGGTAGGCTGTAGCGAGGAATTCATCATCCATGTGCTCAGGGTTTGGTCCAGCAAGAGACACATGTAAATTTCTAGAGTCTGATCCAGTCTGGTCTTCTTTCATGGGCTCAGGGTCTGGTCCAGCCAGAGCCTCATGTTCTTTTGCAGGGTCTGAATACAGTATGCTTACCTTGATGATAATGTAGCGTCGTCTACTCATCTTGAATCTTGTCACTTTAGGAGCAGGGCTTCATGTTTCACTTTCAGTTCTTCTGAATCAAGAATGTTGATGACGATTCATGGATTACTTTTCTCTTATTGCTGTGTTATCTCGGTTGAGAGAGGTAATTGTCGATCATAGGAGTTTGATCCGCCTAACAAAGATAAACTGTGTCAGTAGTATCTTTTCTTCTTTGATAGATAGATCAGGGAATGAGCTACTTGGTTCTTCTGATACAACGGTCCTTTCTTGCCCACGGTTACTTCATGCAGTTGGAAGTTGTTTCTGATACTGGATCCCTGATTGTTACTCCTCCAGCAGAAAGGCTGGATCCAAGCTAAGCTTAATAGCTCGTTCTATGTCAGCATCATCACCTTCTCCTTCTCCCTTCTTACCCCCCCCCCCCCCCCCCCCCCCCCCCCCTCCCCCCCCCACCCCCCCCCCCACCCCCCCCCCCCCCCCCCCCCTCTTTTTGTTTCCATGTGCATCTTCTTAGCCAGTTCAGATCAGGAATCATTTTACTCTACTTGAGAATTGATTTTTGTGGAGATTCATATCTTCAGTCAACAAGTCGGGAAAGTAGGCTGTCCCATTCTAACTTTCTGTGGACAGGTTACCTTGGAAGGTTTCTTTTGTCGGAGGAGGAGCTGGCTTGGATTGTTTGACTGGCTATTTGTGGTGGTTGTGGGCTTTTTTGGGTGCCGCTTTGTTACCAGATTGCATGCTTGCACTTTAGTGAGGGGTTTATTTCTTTGTATTCTCAGCAACCTTTTCCAGATATCCTTGGGGATAATAAGAGGATTGTTGAATGGCTTCAGTTATCAGGGGATCGGGAATTGCCATTCCAAACACTTCAACTGACTCACCTTTAGGGACAAACTTGAGATTTCCTAGTATAAAATCATCTCCAGTATGATGAACAGCAGATTCAGGACGTCGATGGATGTTGTTATTGCTTGCCAAGTAGTATTTATCACTTTTGGAAGAAACAGTGCCATGTAAAGGAATGAGAGAGAGGAGTTATTTTTTCTTTGCGGTTTCTTAGACTGGCTGGTTGTGGACTTGCTTTGTGCTGAGAAAATGTCTGGATCCCTTGAGTAAAATATTCCCATATCAGCTTTAATGAAACATTAGTTTGAGTGACGATTCCCCACAGCATTTGCAGAACTGGGTGTCTGGGTTTGTCACTGCCAGAAGTCTTTCCTGTCAAGCACTGGTTGATTAAGGATAGAATTGCCCTCCATGGTTGATACACATAATTCACCCTTATGTTGGAGACAATTTCAACAGGTTCAGGATACCCCAGCTCATTAACAAAATCCAATGACCAGTGTTACCATGACGGAGTAAACTCAACAGATGAGCTGGGGATGACAGCTTTGTATATTGCTATGCCTTTCTAAGAAGATCAGCACTTAGATCGAATCCATTGTTCATCACTTGACTACTAATAAACCCCCGTCTTTTCATTATATTTCATTGTTGTTGATTCCAGGAACTGTTGCAGGTAGATAGCTAGGAACATTGCTGAGGCAAGTAAATGTCTAGTAGAAGTAGGTATTACTCAGGATGTTACTAGAGTCATGAAAGATGGGGTTCTTTGAATCTTTGTGCATTGAAAAGTAGGTTGCTTTTCCTTGATGTTAACCATTGAGAGCGAGGTACAATATGCCTCACTCTGTCTTGTAGGGGTTGAGTTGGGATTATTTGTTCTTGCCATCGTATTCTGCCAAAAGAGTATTTTTGAACAAAGAAGACAAACATTGCAGTGAATCATAGTTAGAGAGAACTTCAGCTATTGACTTAAATTATTAATTCCACGATTGATTTTAAAACTAAGGTAACTCTGGTTTGTCTAAAATCTACTAATTATCCAACAGGATCAATTACTTGTTAACTAGGCCCGGATGGGGTTTTAGACAAGCAACTAGGTCATTCGAAGGGGCCTTGATATATTATTGGGCTCAATGGACCAAAATATGAAACTTAGCCCAAACCGCCGCCAGGCAGAATGCCAACTCGCCATTAGGAGAATCGAGCAAACCGCCGTGAAAAGGGGCGGGTTGAATATAAAAAATTCGACCAAACCGCCAAGGGACGGCGGTTTACCTGTTGGAATAAAATAAAAGTAAACTTATGGCAACTCGCTGTTTAGACAACACGCTGTTAGACAACCCGCCGTAAGGAAACTCGCTATTAATCAACCCGCTGTTAGGCAACCCGCTGTTAGGCAACCCGCTGTTAGGCAACCCGCTGTTAGGCAACCCGCCTTATGAACAGGGGTTGGTAAGTTATTAAAGAATAATAAATAATCAACTCGGCCTCCTAACTAGAAAGATATAGCAACTAGCCATCAGACTGGAATTTATTAGAATTCAAACCAGCACCTCCTTTGTCTAACCTAATCACATCCTAAGGCATTCCTAGGCTATCTTACGCATATGACACTCATTACTCCCAACTTTTTCTTTCTAAAAGGCAACCCGCCATTAAGAAACAAGGGCAAATCATTCATTAATGTTTGGGATATAAATCCACACATCAAAACCTATTCATATATACTATGAACATTCTCGCCATCTCAAAGCACACCTTACACATCATTGGTATGATTACTTATGTAACCCGACCCTAGATCTAATTTGTATACACTTTTTACTGTGTTTTCATTCGATTCCTTTGATATATACACAGAATAAATGATATAGATAAAGGTTCTATGATTACACTTTTGCAAAAGAAAACACTCGAAACGGCGATTTGTATTGATTTGGTTCTCTTGGCGGTGAGTTGCGAGTGTGTGTGTGTGTGTTTTATCTTTGACAGATTTTCGAAAGGTTTGACCAAATGGAAACTCGCCGCAATTTTTATACTCCTAAGTTAGAAAGTTGGCAGATTTAGTCCCTTAGGTTTCCATCTTGTTTTATTTTTGTTTTAAGTATTTCTAAGGCTTTTCTAAGATTAGTCATGGCCCAACTCAGTCCCTTATTGGTTAATTAAGGCTAGGAATCAAGAGCAAATTCTTTTTAAACCCTAAACATTACAACACTAGATAACTTTGGACCTGTGATGTTAAAAATAATTAACTCCCCTTTAATATTAAACCTTAGAATACAAAACCCAAAAAAAAAAAAACAACTTATTATTACACTTTCATAGCATTCAACAGTCTTTTAGAACCCCTTAGATTTTTTCCATTTACTCTCCCCCTCAAACAACGGCCCGTTTTCTATTGAAAGAGCTGTAGTCGTTAATTGAGAGGAAAAGATCAGGCGAATAGCACTCCCCTCACCATTATTTGACTCTACTCCCATAAAGCATGGATATAAAGTAATCCATGCCCAGACATCAAACCGGGTTGCAATTTGAAGTAATTGCAAGCCTAGTAAATCCAAATGACTTAAAATATTTCCTAAGTATTTTGTTATTATTATTATTAATTAATTTTAATTTAAAGTAAGATTTTTCCTATATATATTTATATTATCCTAAGTAATTAATTAATTTTTTTTTGGGCCTATTTACAAAGGATACACGAAGACATTCTGTTTACTCATCCTCTCCTTCTGTAAGAAGTATGAGAGTTTTCATGGGGTCAAAACTTTCATGCCTAGGCGTGGAAGAAGAAATTTGAATCGTTCTCTTGGTAATGTTTGGTTGAGAATGTCTGCAAGCTGCATAATTGTTTTCCACTAAGTGAGCTTCGACTAACTCTATTTTCTAATTGTCTCGGATAAAATGGTTTGGTATGTCGATCGTGTTTAGAGCGAGAGTGTTGGATGTTGTTACAGCAAAGAGCAATGACTTTTGTTATCATAGTACAGAGGAGAATTTTATTGAAGTCAAATCCGTAGTCTTTGAGCTGTGATCGCATCCAAAGGATTTGAGCACAACATCCAGACATGGCAATGTATTCAGCCTCTGTAGTTGATATTGCCGTGCTTCTTTGCTTCTTTGATGACCAGCTAACCAATCTATCTCCAAGAAACTGAGCACTCCGACGTACTTTCTTGAATTCTTTAACATCCCGCAATGTTCCCATTGCATTAGCTGTTAGTGACATTGGCGTTATCCTTCGGATATCAAAAAGACCCATGTTTAATGGTTCCTCTTCAAGTACCGAAAGGCACGTTTGATAGCTTCAAAGTGCTTTTTGGTCGGCTTTGCCTGATATCTAGCACACATGCAAACGGTGAATACAAGGTCGGTCTACTGGCTGTAGGGGTAACATTAAGGAGCCATCCATTCCTCTGAAATCGGAGTTTGGTCCATGGAATACCATTGAGATCCTCGTTTCCAGTTTCAATCTATCCACCATTGGTTGTATCGACAGGGTCAGACGAGTCCATTTCCATATTTCTTTAGGTTTCGAGAGCCATATTTTGCTTGGTTAATAAAGTGCCTCCTAGGCTTTGATGAAACTTGTAGTTGGAACTAAGAAAAAGGACTTGTCCCATCTATCGACATTTGAAATTTAGAGCTCATCTCTTTTGAAAATATGTTACACGCATTATGATCTGTTGAGGCAAAAAATGATGTCATCTACGTATATTTGAATAAGTAGGATATGTCTTGCCTGAATTTGCGTCTTTTTGGGAATAGGTTGGATCCACGGCACCCTTAAAGAAATTGTTGGCAACAGTCCTTTGAGAGTGTTGTATACCACGCCTTGGGGCCTGCTTTAGCCCATAAAAAAGCCTTATTCAGTCGATAGACGTGAGTAGGATTTTCCTGTCTTCAAATCCTTTTGGTGTGACTGACCAAGACTTCTTCTTGAAGATCAACATGCAGAAAAGCTAGAGTTTTGAATCATTCGTAGGATGATTCATATTCTGGTTGCAAGCATTGGCACATAATATTCTGATGGCCTTTATCTGTGGCAACTGGAGTCAACGATTCTTCTAAATCAATACCTTCTCCTGTCGATACCCCTTTGAAACTAACCGAGATTTGTTTTATCAGTTTACATCACCTCTTTATAAAGCGATCTTTGTAGATCCACTTGAGAGCGATAACCATAACATAGATTGGGCGAGGTACTAATTCCCATACTTCAAGTCGATCAAATTCGTGAATTTCATCTTGCATGGCTTGAAACCAGCAGTCTTCTATCACGGCCATTTTGAAGTTCTTGGGTTCGACTTTGGACAGTTCAGTATGGAAACAGCACCACAAAGCATCGGATGCTAACTGTTTTCTGGTAGATACAGGACGAGAGGGATTGCCAACGATGTTATCCAGAGGATGATCTTTGGTCCATCTTCTGAGATGATCTGGTGGGTAAGTAACTTGGATAGGTTCTGCTGAATTAACATTCCCAGATGATGATTGTGCCGAACCTGGATCTCCAGATACAGGGTTATGTGAAGGATGAAGAACATCGTGATTGATTGGGGTGTCTTCGTGAGATGGTTCTTCTGCAATTTCTTGATGTTGGACTGGATGATGTAGATCGGATGTTGACGATGAAGCACTTGTCGACGGTGCATCTTGAGCAATCGTTGTAGACAAAGATGTACCTGGTGGAACAACGTGAGCGTTAATTTCAGTAGCAGAAGGTACTGGTTCATTGACTCGAGATTGTTCAAGGTGTTCATCAAACATTGGTTGAAATAACATCTCCAGCTCTTTATCGGTTGGAGCGAGCCCTAATTTGAGTTGTCCAGGGGTCATGATGAAAGGCTCGGGTCCTGAACTCATGCGTACAGGAGCCATCGACTGATGCATCTCATCGAATGTGACGTGAATTGTTTCCATTAATCGACGAGTCCTCTTATTGTAGATTCTATAGCCCTTCCTGCTAGGAGCATACCCAACGAAAATCCCAATGTCAGCTTTGGCTTGAAATTTTCCTAGATTTTCGCTATCATTTGTAGGATAGCACAGAGCACCAAATACTCAGAAAAATGTAAGATCAGGCTTCTTATCATGCACAAGCTCATAAGGGGTTTTGTTATGACGACTATAATCTAGTGATCGGTTCTGGGTTGTAACAAGCTTCCAGTGGCTACAAACTTCTGCCCATAAGAAACATGGGAGCTTTTGAGGAATATCTTCATTGTACGGCTTGCTTCCACAAGTGTCCGATTAAGTCTTTCAACAAACGAGTTTTGTTGAGAGTTCTCGGATAGACTTTGATGAAATATGCAACAACCTTCATAGTATTCAGACATAAACTTGGTTGCACGAATTCCGTTTCCTGGTATTGCGGTGCGGATGAATCTGCACTGTTATGTTGAGGGGCCAACCTGTATTTGCTTAAGAAGATGGTTTGGTGACAAACTTGGAGTTTCATCCTTTGACCTCAAGAACTTTACCCATGCAGAATCTTGAATAGTCATCCACGATGACTAAGATGTATTCTTCCCTTTAATACTCTAGACTCTCATTGGACCACAACAGATCGTGTGAAGGGTTCATGAATAACTTCCATATTTGTTATTTTCAGATTTTGGCCGGTGGGGGAACTCTTGCTGTTTCCAAAGTTACAGGCTGAGCAATGTGATCCTTTTTCAAAACTTCAATCTAGGAAGACCTCTAACCCAGATCTTTTCGAGCAAGTTCATTTATCGTGTTCCGACGTTTAAGTTTAAACGACGATGCCACAACCATGATTTGGACTTGGAAGCTTTGGATAGCAAGCATATTGGAGAAGACTTCAACATTTCATCAATAAATATCGTGTACAAATTGGTGATGCGACTACCTTGAAGTAAGTCTACACCATTCAAATCACGAACAAAGCACGAATGCTTTCTGAAGGCAATTTCAAGATCTGAATCACAAAATTGCCCTACAGAAAAAAGATGGAGATCACACTGTCACCAATCACATAATCTCCATAACCCATGATCGCATCAAAGTGATCATTTCCGAATCTGACTGTCCCGATGAACTTTTTCATGAAATTCTTAAGCTTAGAGCGATTCCCCGTTATATGTTTTGAACAGCCTGAGTCCAGATACCAAATGACAACCTGTACTACCTGTATTTGAAAATAGACGATGGTGGAGAGTTTGGAATTTTAGATCCTTGATTTCGGTTGGGTTCCTATTGGTTAGCAGAAATATAGTTAGGAAGCCAAGTTAAAGGGCACTGGTCTCCTAATGTGAATTTCTTTCCTGTAGGTCTCCATTGACACAGAAAGCTTAGTTAAAGGGCACATTTCTCCTAAGGCAAAGTTCTTTCCTGTGGGTCTCCATTGATAACCACAATCAAGTTTTCCTAAGGTGAATTTCTTTCCTGTGGGTTTCCATTGATAACCAATATCTGCAAATAGTTTTCCCGTTGCTTTCCAAACCCGCTTGGTCTTATTCAACCTGTTATCAGACAGCTTGCCTTTTGGTTTCCAAATCTGCTTCCCTTTATTCAAGACACGTTTAACAGTGGGGTTTGCATTTACTGAACTCAAAATATTAACAACACACTTTTCATGATTTGCAGAGTTTAAGCATTTGTCACACATTTTGCACACAGATTCAGAATTCGAATTAATTACAACACGCTTATAGCTAATGCTAGAATCAATCTGATTCACTTTTGTCCATACTGACTTATTTGTCCTAAGGTGTACTTCTACTTTCTTCATATTCTCCTTCTTAGCAGGCAGGATCCTATTTTTCTTTGTATTGCTTCTAGGCTTTGATCCGCTTGCTTCATTTAAGGGTTTTACGTCCTGAGAAGGAATCGACAGATATTAGTCCTTTGAATTTCTGGTGCGTTTCGTGTTTCTGTAGTTTGCCGTGAAGTTCTGGTTTATCACTAAAAGTAACTTGCTTTTTCCTAGTAACAGGGGTAGAGGGAGCCTTGTTATCTCTTTCATTGAAACTTTTTGGGCAAGTGCCAATCACATATTCTAACAATTCCTGAGATAGCTTAGTGTATTGGCAAGCATAGTTTAGTGAATATTCCCATGATTTAACTACACAGCTTCCCTACAATTCTCCTTAACTGTTTTCTACACTCTCCTTAAGATGGCTGATATAGTTTAAATGAGCACTCCTATTGTTCTTAAGGGGACGAGGGATGGGTTTAACGTCAATGGCATACATGTCAGGCGCAAGAACTTTTAGTTTGACATAGTCACTAGTGGAACAAGACTCTTTACTTCTCAATTGAGCTTTTAGACTCTCAATTTCATTTAACATGGTAGATGTCTTTTCACTAGTGTGAGTACGCGTAATCTTAATTGAGTCATATAATTCCTTGTAATGTTGTTTGACCTTTTCTAGTTCTACTCTAACGCAATCATTTTGTTCAATAAGAGCAGTGACATCTTTAGCATTATAAGGCTCACAACTTCTGTCATTCACATTAGCGACTAGAACTTTCAGTCTCCTAATCACTTGTCTTTTTCTTGAATCTGATGTTCCAGATTCTTGATCTTAAAAGAATGAGTTAAAATCAGTGCTTCCTGCGATGTTTATGAATTTTTATATCAAAACTTCTTGAAGATGTTGATCAACTTTAATTGCAATTTAGGTATTCCCTTTCACGTTTGAAATATGTTTTTGACTCATGTGAATTAGACAATGTCCACTTCTAGATCTAGATAACGTGATTTTTTGCACATCATACAGCAGTTGAGTCGACAAACAATTTGCAATCAGATTCTCTTTCAATGAGAAGTTTTTTTCTTTATAATTTTCAGCACATTGCTTGTCTACAGTTATTATTGTCCACTTCGGCTATTTATTTTGATCAAAAATTTCTTCCATTTCTTAACTTCTTTAAAAGATGGCTGTTTGAACTCCAACAAAGAGTTCTTAAGTGTTTTTGAAAAATGGAATAACTTCAGTGAGGTAACAATCGTTTTGTTTGGCTCAAAACCACTTTACCCCTCTGTAAATACATGTTGGGTGATTCTATTTTGGCAAGTTTTGTCAAAATTCCGTAAAAAGTTGTGTGAGTACATAAAGATTAATCCTCATTGACTTTAGTTGAAGAATTCTGGGGACAAGCTGACAGGATATGGGGTGGATACACTGACAATGCTGAAATTGGTTTTTGGGAGCTAAGGTCTTACCTTTTCCTGTGTGTCACTATGGACCAAAATTCTGTTCTGGGGTCAGATTATTTGGGGAGCAAAGGGTTGCAAGAAGGTTCTCTTTTCGAGTAATCAGGGAGCGGGGATCCTAACTTATTTTCCATACATAGAGGGTCTTTGCATTCAACAACATTTTTTTTCCTAGTTATCTCAGCTATTGCACTCTATCCTCTAGTCCATGTATAACAATGGGTTTGGATTTGTAGGTGACAAGTACATGACCATTATACAGATCAACTGAGCTGCTTTGCACGAGTGTAGAACATAAGGGATTTTTGTAGCCTATTGCTACCTTGTTCTTTTCATCATAAAACGATTTTGGTTTACATAACATGTGAACCGTTTGAACAGACTGATCCTGTTTGTATAATCTATCTTCAATCTTATCTTTTAGCCTTTTTATGTCTAAAAACTCTTCAAGGAATTTGTCTTCTTTTTGTTTAAAATCCTTTTTCAAAATGATTACTTCTTCTGTCTTTGACTTATAATGGCCAACGGTAGAACTAAGTAGTATTTGTGCTGAATGAAGTTCTGATTTTAAAGAAGTTTCCTTTCTATTTTGGTCTGAGATAATTATTCTCATTTGTTCATCAATTTTTCGTTCTCTATCAGTTAATTCAAACTTTGCCCGTTTTTCATATTCCCCGACCAGTTCCTTTATCTCGCAAGTTTCAATAAAAAAAAAAAAAGTGGAGAGGTTACTGAATCATTTACTTATCATGTAATGGTTTTATATGGTAATCTACTTGTACTCCATGTTCAGCATCATCAAGAATTGACATCAATGCATCATTTTTGCACAGAAGATACATTTCTTTGAACAACATGATCTTCGTTGTCTTCCACATACTGATCATCCGGAATAATATTACTAATTACCGTATAGTCAGCATCAGAGTCAACAACAATAGTTTGTTTGTTCTTTCGGTTTGCATCTCGATGTACTTCCATGATACTCATCGAAATGATTTACAAGGTATCATGATCTTGTACCATTCATACTGCGTATTTGAGTCATAAGTATGTTCGCCGCTTCATCGTAGATTGATCTCCGATGTGAGATTTGTCATGAACATGGTACTTGTGTGGTGGTACCCTCAGCAACCATCAGAGTCGAATGCATCACATTCATCAGCTTCAAAGATGTGGTCCATATTGAGTGCCAAATCATTCTCGGGTGAATTATCCACATCCTCATCAAAGTTGATAATCTGTTCTCCTGCAAGAAACAACGACTGTTCTTCGTCCAGTACTACACCATTCTCCTGGGCTTGCATTAGTAGCATCTTGTCCTTGAAGTAGTCTGAATCTTGAAGTCGTTTTGGCCTTGGACATTCTCGTGCTATGTGCCCTAGTCCGTTACAGTTGTAGCACTTAATGGGTTTGGCTGGTCCAGGATTAATAATGCCTCCTCTGTTCTGACCTCCTACATTCCCAGCTACCACATTTCCTCTTGGGTTGTTTCTCTGAAATGGTTTTCCTTGATTGTTCGCATTGTATCTTCCACGGACATCTTGAACAACAACTCTGCCGTCTTGAACCGTAGCTTTGTTCCGTGCATTAGATGACGTTCTAAGTTGATTGTTTGTTTGAGGAAGATGTGATTTGTACGATTGAGTGAGGAGGGCAAGTGTGTTGGATAAACTTTCAATCAAGCTTTCAGTTGAAGAACTTCCTGAGTCCAGTTGATGTTTGTCAGTAGGAGATGGTTCATTTGAGGGTTGTGGAGACTTGGATGACTGGGTTGGATACTGCTGAACTGAGGCATTCGACACTAGTGCCAAAGGATCATTAGTAGGTTGAAGGAACCTTTCCATCATTGTTCTGTTCTCATTAGCATGTACCTCATGTTGCTTCAAATAATACATAAAGCTGATCAAAAATAGACCCGTTCAACCTCTAATTAAGTGTTGACTCAGTTTTATGAATCTACTCCACTCAGGTAGCATGTTGTTCACAAACTTTGAGTTAAGCTGCATCCTGGGCATGGTCATCTTGATGTTTCTCATGTCATTAATGAGCTTCGTAAACCTAACATAGTATCCTTGAATGGTTTCTCCTTTGTTTTGACAGAAGTGTTCAAATTCATCGTATAATTGAGATTCCCGGTCATCCTTTGTTAACTCAGAACCTTCCAGAATCATCTTCACGTTTTCCCAAATGTCTTTGGCGTCAGTATAGTGGTTGATGAGTGAGTAGATGTCCTTTGGTATACCTTGAAGTAGGATAAAGTTGCCGAAATGTCAGCTTTATATCTTTCCTTTTCTTCAGCTGAAAGGTCGTTAAGGACTCTAGCACGTACTGGACCTTGTTGAACTGCACCCTCAGTTCCTCCAGCAATAACATCTGAGACCGTTCCCATATGAAATGGTCCTTCATTAATGGACTTCATAATGTTCTCTCCATTATCCTTTCCTAGACAGTACAGACGTATACGTTGTTGCCAAGATTCAAAGTCTGTTCTATCCAGCATTGGTGGGCGTGTATCAGAACCGGCACACTGGATGTCTTCTGACATACTAGACATCTAATCAATGATTAGTGAGGGTACGTTAAAAGTGGTGAAGTGAACGTATTCGTTTCTTGGTTTAGTGATATTAAGTCCCAAGTTTGAAATATTTCAAATTTCCAAGACAGAAGCTCAACTCGCCGCCAAAGGCTACCAAACCGCTGCAAAGAAATAAGCAACCCGCCGGTGGAATGTTAAGGCAACTCGCCGAACACAACTTGCTACCAAGCAACTCGCCACGAGAAATTAAGGCAACTCGCTGGTGAAATCTTAGGGCAACTCATCGAACACAACTCGCTGCCAAGCAACCCGCCGCGAAGAATATTTTAATCAAACCGCCGTTTAGTTTTCAAACCGCCAGAGTTTCTTTAAGATATTTGCTTATAAAATATTCAAACCGTTGATAACCTGTTCAAACCGCTGGTAAGCAAACCGCCGCTTAGTAACAACTCGCCGCTTGAGCAACTCGCCACCTAAGCAAACCGCTGCTTAGTAACAACTCGCCGCTTGAGCAACTCGCCACCTAAGCAACCCGCCGTGTGTCAGAGGGTTGGTAACCTACTTAATAAAATATTATATTTCAGCAAACCGCCGTGAAGAAATTCTGGCAACCCTCCACGAAGAACAACGACTTTTTTCACACAAAATCACTTATAAATCACCCTTTTGAACGATTTTGCTTGATTTCTTTTGCACAACACAATACCATAAGGCAATAGCAACTAGAAACACCCAAACTTTATCAATACAAACATCAAAAATTCGGAGATCTTCAAAAACGAGCTAGGAGCCTTCAAAGGTACACTTTTCGATCTAAAACAAGCAAGAAATCGCACATACACACGATCTAATCATCCCATAAGCTCTGATACCAATTTTGGCATATCTTATATCATAACACGGCGTCGATTCTTGGATTTGGCTAGTTTCTAGAGAGAGAAACACTTGAGAGAGTTTTCTAGAGAGAGAAAATGTGTTTCTTTCTAAAAAGGAAAGTAATGACTAGCTTACCTCTTCCAAAGTTGGAAGAGGCTTATATAGTACTTACAATATACCGGGTATTCGTACCTGACTTAAAACCGAAAAATGTACTATTAACTGTTAAACTACGAGCTATAATAAACAGTAAAATACACTGGCTGACCGAGTCTTTTTCTAATATCTAACATAGAGCTTTTCCTTTAAGTTTCCTTAAGTCATCATTAAGAGCTGTAATTACCAAAACGTTTTCTTAAAGACTAGCATTTAAATCAAAAATTTCCACAGATGTTAAATTGACTTGAATAATAAAATCATCACATTGTTCTTTTGATCAAATACGTGCAGGTTTAATCGAGTCATAAATTTGCTTATAGGTCTGTTTCAAATGCTCATTCTTAACAATAAGCTTTAACACCCTATGATCCAATTCAATATTTATTGTTTTAATCTCCTCTAAGTCATTTTTAATCTTATCCTCATTCATTTTTCCACTTAGAGATTTAATTCTCTCTCTCAACTTCTTTATTACCGTGTCTTTTTCTTAGGACTGAGCTTTCAATTCATTTATTTCAAAATATTGATCAAAACTTGGAGCACTTTGATTTGAAACAGAATTATCCCTTTGAAAAATTTATGGATTAAGTTGAGTATCAACTTCTAAAGAGATGCAATGTTTTTCAAGAGTGGTAAAGCTTCTGAACAGTTTATCGTAAATCTCTTTTTCAACGAAATCTGTTTTGTTGAGAAGCTTAGTCTCAAGTTTCAGACACTTTTCACATTCATGCACATTCACATAAGTATTATCCACAGAAGAATTCACAATTATGTTCACAATATCTTTGCTTATTACTTGTTCCAAGAGTCGTTCATTTTCGTTCAAAACTTGATTCATTTTAACTTCAACTGTTTTGGACTCTAAACGATGTTGTTCCACAACCTGTTCCATTTGATGAAAGACATTTTAGACTTCAGAAAGTTCATCAATCAAATATTGATCAAATGTATTAAATAAGTCCTTCAGTGCTTTTACAAATGGAATTATTTCATCCCTAAAACAAGATTTTGTATGTTCAAACCCCCACGAGCCCTCAGTGATGGTTGTGGCCGTGGTTCTTTCTTTAACAACCACATCAAAGCCAGCAAGATGGTGTTTAAGTTTCCTTAAACTCGTATTAACCATGCTGACTTTAGGAAGTTCTTTTGGAACTTCGACTTTGGTGGGTCTACTAGAAGGAGTGGGATCTGAAGAATTCATAGAATTCAAAGACCAAAAGGCTTGTTCAGCAGATAATTTAGTTTGTGGAACAAATCGTGTTTCAAAATCTTAAGAAAGTTGGTTAAGAATAGCATAATCGACTGGTGTAGTATTAACTTTCTTTTCTAACATCATAGGATCCTTTTTTTTAAAGCATTTTGGAACGACTCTCTTCAGCAAGCATTAGGGTCTCTTCGGAGTTAGGAATCACAATAGCACTAGTATTCTTAATGACATTACCATCATAAAGCTTTGGTTCTAACTACTGAGCTTTCTTCAGATAGAAAGGATTTTGAAAACCTAGAGCTTGTTTGGTGTTATGATCATAGAAAAACTGAGGTTTCATCAACATGTGAACAGTTTGTGCAGACTGGTCTCTTTTAAAACAATATTATCTAGTTGTTTGATCCTTTTTTCTAAAGCAATCTCTCTATCAATGTTCCTAGATTCTTCTTTCTTAAAATCATTTTTGAGAAGAGTAACTGTTTGCATTAACGATTCCTTTTCTTTTAAATGTTCAGAAAGAGTTTGTTTAAGAAGATCAATCTCTACATATTGTGCACATGGATCTAAAACGGTATCATTTCTCTTTAAATCAACATTTGGTCCTTCTTTCAAAACTTTAACTTGTTCCTTATATCTTTCAAGCTCATCAGTTAAAGTATCATTCACACTTTTATTGTCCAAATTTATCTTGGTACAATTAACTACTTGGGTTTTCAGTTGTTCAATCACAGATAATATCAGTGCATCTTGTTGTGCAGATGAGTTAGACTTCTGAACAATTGCCTGTTGTGATTCTATCATATACTGAGAATAAGGAATGATATTGCTATCACTAGTTATTTTAGTCTTTGAATGGTTCACAACATCGACTGTTCAGAAGATGGCATACACTTTTGAACTCCTTGAGATTAATCATTTGTTATCCACATTATCAGGATTAGGTGCCTCAGCGAGAGTAACTAAACCATAATGAGATAAATTCGCCACGAGAGAAACTTTAGTAGTGTCGAGTTCATCACAATCAGAGTCATATGCGTCCAAATCATCAGCTTACTAAGAAGCATTGTGAGTAATGACCGTCTGTGTGGCTTGACCTTCTCTTATTCCTGGATCTGCCAAAAATGCTAGTTCCTCTTCATGTAGAATTTGACCATTTACTTGAGCTTGTACCAGTAACACTTTATCCTTAAAGTACGAATCATCCCGTTTCGTTTTAGATTTAGTGCATTGTTTGGACATGTGTCCTTCCCCTTTGCAGTTGTAACAAATAACAGTCCTTTGTTTCCTAGTATTGCTTCCACTTTCTCCTGGAGTGTAGGTCCTACTTGTCCCCGTTGCAAAAGAAATTTGCCTCCCTTGTACTGGTTATAAGGTCACTCTCCCATCATTAATGGTAGCTTGTTGCCTAGGGTTTGACGAATTCCTCAGCTGGTTGTTGGTAGTAGGATAACGAGATGTGACGATAGCTGATAGGAACAACATCATATGTTTGATGGCATCAATGGGATTATCACCTTTCTTGAACACTAGAACAGTTAGACCTAAGTCTAATTAGGGAAATTCAGGTTGTTGTTGTTGTTGGTTAACTGTGGGAGCATATTCCAATTGAGGGATGGATGATGGTGGAAAATAAACATTGTGGTGAACTGATGATTGATAATCATTAGATGGATAAGTGATTTAAAGAGGTGTTGATGGTTGATTGGTTGAGTATTGTTGAGACTTATAAGGTAATCCATGCTGTGGAGACTAATATAGTGAAACTTGTTGAAATTTAGAGTTTTGGTATGAGTTTTGATGAGTTTGATAAGGGGACTGGGTCATCTGATGGGTTGCAACCAAAGCAATCGGATCTGTGTTGCGTTCATGCATTAAGCAAACTTCATTTGCATGAAATTCATGTTGTCCTAAATAAGCATAAAGCTGATCAATATTAGTTGTGTGCAAATCCTGATCCAGTTTGACATCACTCACAAATTTCTCCACTTTAGAGGAATGGTATTCAAAAACTTGGTGTTCACTTGAAATTGTTCTAGTTTCACATTGTAGATGTTCATGTCATTGAGTAGTAGTAAAAATCTCAAGTAGAAATCATGTAGTGTTTCCCCCTTCTTATAAGCAAATTTGTTGGATTCATCATAAAGCTTACACTCTCTTTTCTGTTTCGTCAATTAAGTTCCTTGCATGAGAATTTGAATTATTTCCCAAATTTCCTTGGTGATTCGATGATTGCTAACAAGTACATAGACCTCTGGTGGTAATCCTTGGAGAATGATATTTGTTTCCTTGACATCACAATCAGCTTGAATTGCTTTCGTAGCAGATAACTCAGAATATTTCTTTGGTCTAGTCACTCCATTCTCCTCAATCGTAGGCCAAGTGAGTGGTCCATTTTCAATGGATTCAAGGATCATTCGTCCATGTTGTCTGTTCATCATGTATAGCTCCATTTTGCTTTTGCAAGAATTGTACATATCTTTTTCCAACATAGGTGGACGATTGTCAGAACCCAAAAGAATCGCTTTGTCAGCAAGAGTTGTCATTGTGAAAGTTTATATGTTAAAAGATTACTTGTATGATCAAACGGTAATTGAAAGTAATTATGTTGTTATGTGTTATCTTTTGTGTCTTTTATGTCTTGAAAGTACACGGGATTTTACAATTCTTGACAAAACCGGGAAAACAAGTGAATGTTTCACGGGATTTTACAAGTCACATAAATAAACCGTATAATTTTGTTAACAAATTTGTGTGTTTGAACTTTAGTTGCAAATTTGATGGTTAAATGAAAATTTGTGAATTCGGATGTCAATTAAAGTTACGAATTCGGTTTCCAAATTAAGACTGCTAATTCGGTTGAGTTGCGAATTCAGTTGATGCTAGAATTGCCAATTTGGTAACTGCTAATTCGGTTGAGCTGCGAATTCGGTTGATATTAGAACTGCCAATTTGGTAACTGCTAACTTGGTTGAGCTGCGAATTCAGTTGAACTTGAAACTGCTAATTCGATTGAACTACGAATTTGGTTGAACTTGAAACTGCTAATTCGGTTGAACTGCGAATTCGGTTGAACATGAAACTGCGAATTCGATTGAACTGTGAATTCGGTTGAACTTGAAACTGCTAATTCGGTCAACACTAAAATGAAACACAAAATCTCAAATACACAAAAAGACTAACTTTTGATTGATTTTTCCTAAATTTTCTTGTACAACTATTATTACTAAGCCTATAGGTACCTTAAAAATGCAAACTTTATGGTTTTTAAGCCAAAAATTTTAAAATCAAGATTTGTACATTATAAGACTTTTTCAAAAACCAATAGTTTTTAAAAATGTGTTTTTCTTGATCAATGCTTATACACCCATATCATATAGATATACGATCAATTTTACCTATGTAAATAATCTTTTAGTGTATATGAGAGCTTTGAAAATAAAAAATAAAATGAAGTACGGTTTATATGAGAAAAACGAACCAAAAAACAAACACAATAACTAAACAAATCACTCCATGGATCTTGATACCAATTGATGAACAATCAAATAACATACAAGGTTAGAGAAAGAGAGGTGGTTTTTAAGAGAGAATGGTTGGATGAACATATTAGAGAGAGAAAGATATATAAGAGAGAACATGTATTAAGTGTTAGGAATCCAAAAAAAGGATCGGTCACTCCACGTATTTTACGTTTCTAGCTCGTAGTCCACAATGTATTGTTTAGTAAGCTAATCAGGCCAAAGATAAGGAAAAGCCCATGGAAAGCCCACAAAGCCCTTCCATGGCCGGCCATAGATACTATATAAACACCTCTCCATGCCTTGGAGAGGTGGTTGGTTGGTTGTATTTTCACATAGTTATGCATTTCTTTTCTACTACTCTCTCTCATTAAAATACCTCCTTCCTTCACACTTTCTCTCACTAGTTCTTGTTGTTAAAGATTACTCATATTTTACAATTGGTATCAAGAGCTATGGAGAGGTGTTTTTAGTTTTTGTGTTTATCTTTTTTGGTTCGTGTGTTTCTTGCAAAAATCGTCCTTTCTCTTTATTTTTCTTGTTTTTCAAAGCTATTTGTGTACACTAAAATCTCATTTACCTTGGTAAATTTGATATAGTATCTGTGGATATAGGTGTACAAGCTTAGAATCAAGAAAAACATCATTTTTATTACTTTTTGTGTTCAAAACAATCTTAGAAATAACAAAATCTTGATTTTAAATTTTTCGGCTTAAAAAACTTAAAGTTTTCATTTTTCTTGTTCCTATAGGCTTAGTAACACTAGTTGTACAAGAATTTTTGCAAAACAACCATAAAAATGTGTCTTTTTATGTTTTAAAATTTTTGAGTCTCGTGTCTGTTGGAGTCAAACAACTCGTGTCGAACAACTCATGTCGAACAACTCGTGTCGAAACTAAGTTGAACAACTGAGTCAAACAACTATGTCGAACAACTCGTGTCGAACAACTGAGTCAAACAACTCGTGTCGAACAACTGAGTCGAACAACTCGTGTCGAACAACCCAAACCGAATAACTCAAGTTTTCAAATTATACGGTTTATTTCTTTGACTCGTAAAATCCCATGAAACATTAACTTGTTTTTCCCGGTTTTGTCAAGAATTGTAAAATCTCGTGTAGTTTAAAGAATTAAAACACTTAAAAGACAACTTAATCAAACACAATTTCTTTCTACCATCGTTCAATCAAACAAGTAATCTTTTAACATACAAATTTCTCAATGACGACTCTGGCTGACAAAGCAATTCTTTCGGGTGCTGACAATCGTCCACCTATGATGGAAAAAGATATGTATGATTCTTGGAAAAGCATAATGCAGCTATACATGATTAATAGACAACATGGAAGAATGATTCTTGAATTTATTAAAAATGGTCCACTCATCTGGCCTTCAATTGAGGAAAATAGAGTGACTAGACCAAAGAAATATTCTGAGTTATCTGCTACGGAAGTAATTCAAGTTGGTTGTGATATCAAGGCAACAAATATCATTCTCCAAGGACTACCACCAGAAGTCTATGCATTGGTTAGCAATCATAAAGTCGCCAAGGAACTTTAGGAAAGAATTCAACTTCTGATGCAAGGAACTTCATTGACGAAACAGGAAAGAGGGTGTAAGCTTTATGATGAATTCGATAAGTTTGCTTATAAGAAGGGGAAACACTACGTGATTTCTACTTGAGATTTTCACTGCTGCTCAATGACATGAACATCTACAATATGAAACTGGAACAATTTTAAGTAAAAACCAAGTTTTTAAATACTCTTCCTCCTCAGTGGAGCAAATTTGTGACAGATGTTAAACTCGTTCAGGATTTGCATACAACTAACATTGATTAGCTTCATGCCTACTTAGGACAACAGGAATTTCATGCAAATGAGGTTCGTTTAATGCATGAACGCAACTCAGATCCACTTGCTTTGGTTGCAACCCATTAGATGACCCAGTCTCCTTATCAAACTCATCAAAAATCATACGAAAACACTTAATTTCAATCACACGTTTCACCAAAACAGTCTCCACATTATGGATCACCTCATCTGTCTCAACAATACTCAATTAATCAATCATCAACACCTCTTTCAATCACTCATCCATCTAATGATTATCATTCATTAGTTCACCACAACACTTATTCTCCATCATCATCAATTCCTCAATTAGAATAAGCTCCTACAACTAACCAACAACAACAACAACCAAAATTTTCCCAATCAGACTTAGGTCTAACTGTTCCAGTGTTCCAGAGAGGTGATGATCCCATTGATGCTATCAATCACGTGATGTCATTCCTATCAGCTGTCGTCACATCTCGCTATCCTACTACCAACAACCAGCTGAGGAATTCGTCAAACCCTAGGCAACAAACTACCATTAATGATGGCAGTATTACTTTACAACCAGTTCAGGGGAGACAAATTTCTTTTGCTTCGAGTACAAGTAGGACCTACACTCCAGGAGCTTGTAGGAAGCATTCTGGGAAACCAAGGGACTGTTATTTGTTACAATGCAAAGGGGAAGGCCACTGTCAAATTAATGCACTAACCTAAGAGGAACAGTATGATTCGTGTTTAAGGAAAAAGTGTTGCTGTATACTAGCTCAAAGCACATGGTCAATTTCTAAATGAGGAGGAACTGCTTTTTGGCAGATCCAGATATTCTTGTTGGTTCAAGCCCACATAGAATGTCATTACTCATAATGCTGTTATCAAAAGCTAATGATTGGGATGCATATGACTTGATTTGTGATGAACTTTAACACTGCCAAAATTGCTCTCATAGTGATTTATCTCATTATGGTTCAAATGCTCTTGCTGAGGTACACAATCTTGATAATGTAGATAACAATATGATTAATCAAGCTATGCAGGCGATGCCGTCTTCTGAACAGTCGAATGTTGTAAATCATTCAGAGACTAAAATAACCAGTGATAGCAATATCATTCCTTATTCTCAGTATGTGATTAAATCACAACAGGCAGCTGTTCAGAATTCTAACTCTTCTGCATAATAAGATGCACTGATATTATCTGTGATTAAAAAACTGAATAACCCATAAATGTAGTTAATTATAACAAGATAAAATCTGGACTATAATTGTCAATGATACTTTAACTACTGAGCTTGAAAGATATAAGGAACAAGTTAAAGTTTTGAAAGAAGGACAAAATGTTTATTTAAAGAGTAATGATAACATTTAAGATTCAACTGCATAGTTTGTAGAGATTGATCGTCTTAAACAAACTCTTTCTGAACATTTAAAAGAAAATGAATCTTTAATGCAAACAGTTACTCTTCTTAAAAATGATTTTAAGAAAAAAGAATCTAGGAACATTGATAGAGAAATGGCTTTAGAAAAGAGGATCAAACAGCTAGATAATATTATTTTTAAAAGAGATCAATCTGCACAAACTGTTCATATGTTGACGAAACCTCAGTTTTTCTATGATCATACCACTAAACAAGCTCTAGGTTTTCAAAATCCTTTCTATCTGAAGAAAGCTTAGCAGTTGGAACCAAAGCTTTATGATGGTAATGTCATTAAGAATACTAGTGCTATTGTGATTCCTAACTCTGAAGAGACCTTAATGCTTGCTGAAGAAGGTCGTTCAAAAATGCTTTTAAAACAAAAAGATCCTATGATGTTAGAAAAGAAAGTTAATACTACACCAGTCGATTATGCTGTTCTTAACCAACTTTCTTAAGATTTTGAAACATGATTTGTTCCACAAACTAAATTATCTGCTGAAAAAGCCATTTGGTCTCAGAATTCTATGAATTCTTCAGATCCTACTCTTTCTAGTAGACCCACCAAAGTTGAGGTTCCAATAGAACTTCCTAAAGTCAGCATGGTTAATACGAGTTTGAAGAAACTTAAACACCATCTTGCTGGTTTTGACGTGGTTGTCAAAGAAAGAACCACGGCCATAGCTATCACTAGGGGCTCGTGGGGGTTCGAACATACAAAAGCTTATTTTAGGGATGAAATAATTCCATTTGTAAAAGCTCTGAAGGACTTGTTCAACACATTCGATCAATATTTGATTGATGAACTTTCTAAAGTCCAAAATGTCTTTAATCAAATGGAACAGGCTGTGGAACAACATAGTTTAGAGTCAAAAACATTTGAAGTTAAGATGAATCAAGTTTTAAATAAAAACGAATGACTCTTAGAACAAATCATTAAAAAAGATATTGTGAACATAATTATGAATTCTTCTATGGATAATGCTTCTGTGAATGTGCATAAATGTGAAAAGTGTCTCAAACTTGAGACTGGGATTCTCAATAAAAAGGATTTCATTGAAAAAGAGACTTACGATAAATTGTTCAGAAGTTTTACCACTCTTGAAAAACATTGCATCTCTTTAGAAGTTGACACTCAACTTAATCAGGAAATTTAAAGGGACAATTCTGTTTTAAATCAAAGTGCTCCAAGTTTTGATCAATATTTTGAATTTAATGAAATGAAAGCTCAGTCCCAAGAGAAAGACACGATCATAAAGAAGTTGAAAGAGAAAATTAAATCTCTAAGTGAAAATATGAATGAGGATAAGATCAAAAAGGACATAGAAGAGATTGAAACAATAAATATTGAATTGGATCATAGGGTGTCAAACCTTATTGCTGAGAATAAACATTTGAATCTGTCAGGAATACGAAATTCCTAGGAAAGTGTCGATCACTCCATAGATAATAGTCGTTAGCTCGTTTAGTTATTTTTGGAACCTTAAAGGACCAAGTTAGAAAAGCCTATGGTTAAGGGCCCATCCATGGCAAGTGCCCTTATTAGGGTATAAATACACCTCTTCCATGCTTTGGAGAGGTGGTTGGTTGGTTGTATGTTTCATTTTCACTTAATGCATTTCATGTTCCCTACTTTCTCTCACTAGAAAAATGCATCATTTCTCCTATTTTCCTCTCAGTCTAGTTCTTGGTTCTTAATATCAAAGATTAATTTATTCTACATTGGTATCAGAGTCATGAGTGATTTGGCATTAGTTTTTGTGTTGATTTCCTTGTTCGGTTTTGCATGTTATTCCGTATGTCCTTTTTTTATTTCTTTTCTTTTGTTTTCAAAGCTTCTTTGTACACTAAAAGATCATTTACCTAGGTAAAGTTGATCTAGTATCTTTGGATATAGGTGTATTTGCTTTGGATCAAAGAAAATCTAATTTTTGTTCATCTTTTATTTTCAAAAAACCTTATAAAGAAGCAAAATCTTTATTGAAATTTATCGGCTTTATTTTCCTTAAAACCAAAAATGTTGTCATTGTTTAAAGTACCTATAGTTCAAGAATACTAGTTAACAAGAAATTTTGGGAAAAAACAATCAAAAAGGTGTCTTTTTGTGTTTTAAAGATTTTGAGTTTCGTACTTGTTTTACCCGAATTCGCAGTTTTAGTGTTACCCTAATTCACAATTTCTGTTGTAGCCGAATTCGCAATACCCGAATTAGCAATTTCTGTTGTAGCCGAATTCGCAATATCCGAATTAGCAATTTTTGTTGTAGCCGAATTCGCAATACCCGAATTAGCAATTTTTGTTGTAGCCGAATTCGCAATATCCGAATTAGCAATTTCTGTTGTAGCCGAATTCACAATATCCGAATTAGCAATTTCTGTTGTAGCCGAATTCGCAATATCCGAATTAGCAATTTCTGTTGTAGCCGAATTCGCAATACCCGAATTCGCAACACCCGAATTCGCAACACCCGAATTAGCAACACCCGAATTAGCAACACCCGAATTCGCAACACCCGAATTCGCAACACCCGAATTGGCAACACCCGAATTGGCAACACCCGAATTGGCAACACCCGAATTGGCAACACCCGAATTCGCAATTTTGTTTTCTTAGTATCACCCGAATTGGCAACACCCGAATTCACAGTTTTCTTAGTATCACCCGAATTGGCAATTTTCAGTAACACCCGAATTCGCAATTGGCTTAATCAACCGAATTTTCAACATAAACTTAAAACTCAAATTGCTTAATCTAAATTATACGGTTTATTTCTTTGACTTGTAAAATCCCGTGAAACACTTACTTGTTTTCCCGGTTTTGTCAAGAATTGTAAAATCCCGTGTAGTTTCAAGACTTAAAACACACAAAAGACAACACCCTCAAACACAATTACTTTCTATCACCGCTCGATCAAACAGTAATCTTTGAACATACCAATTTATAAATGGCGACTCTTGCTGACAAAGCAATTCTGTCGGGTGCTGACAATCGTCCACCCATGTTGGAAAAAGAGATGTATGATTCTTGGAAAAGCATAATGGAGCTATACATGTTAAATAGACAACATGGACGAATGACCTTGACAATCCGTGAAAATGTCCACATATTTGGGCCTTTAATTGAGAAAAATGGAGTGACAGACCAAAGAAAATTCTGAGCATCTGCACGAAGCAATTCAAGATAATTTGATAATCAAAGGCAACAATTTATCATTCTAAAAGGATACCACCTTAGGTCTATGCATTGGTTAGTAATACATAAAGTCCGCCAAGGAACTTTAGGAAAAGAATTTAACTCCTCATAGTCAAGGAACTAATTTGAACGACAACAAGGAAAGGGAGTGAAGCCTTTATGATGATTCGATAAGTTTGCTTATAAAAGTGGGAAACACAACGAGATTTCTATTGAGATTTTCACTTCTCCTCAAGGACAGGACATCTACAATATGAAACAGGAACAATTTCTAGTGAAACACCAAATTTTTTGAATACTCTTCCTCCTTAATAGGGGAGGGTAGCAAAATTTGTGACAGAATGTCAAACAGGTTTTGGGGATTTGCATACAACTAACATTGATCAACTTTATGCTTATTTAGGACAACATGAATTTCATGCAAATGAGGTTCGTTTAATGCATGAACGCAACTCAGATCCGCTTGCTTTAGTTGCAACCCATCAGATGACCCAGTCCCCTTATCAAACTCTTCAAAACTCTTACCAAAACACTTAATTTCAACAACAAATTTGACCATATCAGTCTCCATAGTATGGATCACCTTATCAGTCTCAACAATACTCAACTCATCAATCATCAACACCTATTTCAATCTCTTATCCATCCAATGTGTATCAATCATTAATTCACCGCAACGTTTATTCTCCATCATCATCCATCCCTCAATTGAAATATGCTCCCTCAGTTAACCAACAATCTAAATTTTCCCAACCAGACTCGGGTCTAATTGTTCCAGTGTTCCAGAAAGGTAATGATGCCATTGATGTCATCAATCACATGATGTCTTTCTTGACTGCTGTTGTCACTTCCCGCTATCCCACTACCAATAACCAGCTGAGGAATTCGTCAAACCCTAGGCAACAAGCTACGATTAATAATGGAAGAGTAACCTTACAACCAATTCAGGGGAGACAAACTTCTTTAGCTGCTGGTACTTCAAGGACTTACACTCCAGGAGCAATGGAAAAGCAATTATGGAAACAAAGGACTGATATTTTGTTACAACTGAAAAGGGGAGAGGTCACATGTCTAAAATAGTGCACTAAACCAAAGAGAAACGGTGATTGATTCATGGTTTAAGGATAAAGTTTTGTTGTTCAAGCACAAGCAAGTGGGTCAAAATTCTACATGAGGAGAACTGCATTTTTGGTAGATCTATGGAATTCCAGAAGGTCAAGCATACAGAACATGTATTACTCATAATGCTTGCATGATCACAATCTGATGATTTGGATGCATAAATCTGATTTGTGATGAAACTCAACAACTAGCCAAAGTTCTCTCATGGCAAATTTATCTCATTATGTTCAGATGCTCTTGTTGAGGTATACAATCATGATAATGTTACTAATAATAGATTAATCAAGCTGTGCAATGATGGCCAACCTCTGAACGATCGAATGTTATGACCACATTCAGAGACTAAATAACCAGTTGAAAGCAATATCATTCCTATATTCTTAGTATGTGAATGAATCATCAACAGTCAGATATTTAGAATTCTAAAACTCTTCGCACAACAAGATGCATTGATAGTACACGACTGTGCTGTTTGAACTAAGGGCTAAAATCGAATTAGTGAAGAGTTAACTTGTACCACGATAGACATTGTTAATCTGGAACGTGTGATAAAGGTGTCAATTGATACTTTAACTGCTGAACATGATAGATATAAGAGAACACATGTACTTGAGATACGGTATAGCAACGCCACTCAGCTAGTACTAGAAGGACAAAATGTTGATTTAAAGAGTAAAGATAACGTTTTCTCTTGGGGGTCACACATAGAGTGCGCTCGGGGGGGGGTGGAGGTTGGACGAGAGGTTTAAGATTGATCATCTTAAACAAACTCTTTCAGAAAAATTAAAAGAAAAGGAAATCCTTTAATCAAACGGTTACCTCTTCTCAAAAATGATTTTAAGAAAGAAGAATCTAAAAACATTGATAGGGAAATAGCTTTACAAAAGCGGATCAAACAGCTAGATAATATTTTTTTTAAAAGAGATCAATCTGCACAAACTGTTCATATGTTGACGAAACCTTAGTTTTTTTATGATCATACCACTAAACAAGCTCTAGGTTTTCAATATCCTTTATATCTGAAGAAAGCTTAGCAGTTAAAACCAAAGCTTTATGTTGGTGATATCATTGAGAAAACTAATATAATTGTGATGCTGAAGAGAGTCGTTCAAAAATGCTTTTAAAATAAAAGGATCCTATAATGTTAGAAAAGAAAGTTAATACTACACCAGTCGATTATGATGTTCTTAATCAACTTTCTCAAGATTTTGAAAAATGATTTGTTCCATAAGCTGAATTATCTGCTAAATAAGCCTTTTGGTATCAGAATTCTATGAATTCTGCAGAACCCACTCTTTCTAGTAGAACCCCCCAAACTAAGACACCAGTGTTTAGAGGTTCCAAAAGAACTTCCTAAATTCAGCATGGTTAATACGAGTTTGAAGAAACTTAAACACTATCTTGCTGGCTTTGATGTTGGTATCAAAGAAAGAACCACACCCATAGCTATCACTAAAGGGTTCGGGGTGGTTCGAACATACAAAAGCTTGTTTTAGGGATGAAATAATTCCATTTGTAAAAGCTCTGAAGAAATTATTTAACACATTCAATCAATATTTGGTTGATGAACTTTCTGAAGTCCAAAATGTCTTTCATCAAATGGAACAGGCTGTGGAACAACATCGTTTAGAGTAAAAAACATTTGAAGTTAAAATGAATCAAGTTTTGAATGAAAATGAACGACTCTTGGAACAAGTCATTAACAAAGATATTGTGAATGTAATTATGAATTCTTTTGCGGATATTGCTTCTGTAAATGTGCATGAATGTGAAAAGTATCTCAAACTTAAGACTGAGCTTCAAACAGATTTCATTAAAAAGGAGATTTATGAAGCTGTTTAAAAGTTTCACCTCTCTTGAAAAACATTGCATCTTTTTAGAAGTTGATTCTCAACTTAATTAGGAAATTTTTCAAAGGGATAATTCTGTTTCAAATCAAAGTGCTCCAAGTTTTGATCAATTGTTTGAATTAAATGAATTGAAAGCTCAGTCCCAAGAGAAATAAGACACCTGATCATAAAAGAGTTTAAAGAGATAAAATAAAACTCTAAGTTGAAAAACAAAATGAGGATAAGATTAAAAAGGACTTAGAAGTGATTGAAACTTGAAATATTAAATTGGATCATAGGGTGACTGGTATGTGCTTAAATACACATACCTTTTACCTTTAAAAACGAGCTAAAATAACCAAAAACGGACTTAAAATGCCAAATATATGCTTGTTTTGCTAATTGTATTGTGCAGGAACGGATAACCAAGAAAAGGACGAAAAACAAAGCTAAAACAACAAAACTGGACTCGGAATGGAAAAGACTGTGAAAGACAAAGCCAAATCAAAGTCGGAAAGTCAATCCAAGTCAACTGGTCAAAGTCCAAGTCAACCTCGGGGCCAAAGTCAAAGGAATATAAGTTTAGGGGCTGAAATTGCCAAACCCTAAACTTATTTATAAAGGAAAAAAGAGAAGAAAAGAAGACAAGGGCTTATTTTGCAATTTGTTCAAAGTGACAAGTGGGGGGGCAAAACTGCCAATCCCCCTAACTTGTACACCACAAGGACCATGTATGAAAAGAGTTATATAACTCTTGGGGACTTGTTTTGCCAAGTCCCCAAAAGTTATATAACCACAGGGACGAAACGTGCAAATGAACAACAAGCCATGAGGGGCCATTTGTGCCAAAGAGTGAAACCTTCACTCTGTTATACTTTCCAACCCCTTTTCCCGCTCGAATTTCCCTCCCAAACACACTCACGGGTGTTTACACCCGTTTTTACCCATTGAATCTTCACCATCACCAGGTATTCCATGCTCCCCCCCTCCTCCACTACCTTTCCCAGCCATAAGATGCCAACTTGGCAATCCCACATCCCCCAAGACCCATTTCGACGGCTTAGATTGAATTTTGAAGATTGAAGGGCCAAGATTAGAGCTTTAAACACTCTCACACAACAAACACACCTGTGTTTGTGTGTCTACAAACAAGCACAACAAGAAAAAGAAGACTTAGTTACTTTTTCGGCTATAAATAGCCTTGTAAGCCATTGTGGCAATTATTCCATTTTTTATTTCCAGCTTATTAAGTTTTTACTCAGTTTTTAGTTAAGTTTTTATTGTCATTTAAAGTATTTTTAAGTTAACTCCTTGTATGCACTTGTAATTTTCCATTTTAATGAAAAATTAAGCCGTTTTAACTCAATAAGCTCTCAATAACTAATTTGAGCTTAATCCATTGTTAATATGCTCCAAATTCAGTATAATAACTTGTTCAGATTTTCTTAAGTACTGTTTTAGGTTGAATTTACTTCATTTGATTGTGAATTTGGAAGCTTTTGAAGTAATAAGCTCATATAAGCTTATTGAGCTTATTGCTCAGGGAATAGAGGCTAGGGAGCCATTAGGACAGCTTTTTAGGCCACTCACTCAGAAAGAGTGGCCTTGGTTCTGAGACAACAAAAATCCAAGGTCTCATATCTAAATTCTCATTTAGCTTAATTTTTAGCTTTAGACAATAGCTTATTTGCTTTTATTCCTTTCAAACATGTTTGTTTAAGTCTAATATCTAGCTGTTTTTAGTGTTCATTAGGTTAAGTTTATTTAATTTTTAGTTTACAACATAAAAACTGCATAATAGTGTAATATAAGCTAGCTGAAGAAAACTAGCTTATTTTCCATAAGCAAAACTTTTAGTCTTAAAATAGTTAAACAAGTCAAAATATAGTATGATTAGATAAAAGGTTTTTAAAGTTTTGGTTAAAAAAATGATTTAAGCCTATTTTGGGTTTGGCGGTTTTGATAAAGGGTGTTTGGCACAAGGCCAAAACGGTCAAAGAGGCTATTTGCATGGGTTACAGGTATTATGGTGACTTAATCTTAAGCTCTTAAGCTATTTTTAAGCTGGGATTTGAGAAATGTTTTTTTGTGTCAAATAGGTTTTTAAGGTTTTCCATATCATGTTCCAAAATTGTGAGGTTATTTAATACCCACAAGTGCTTATTTGATTAAGCCACTTGTGGTTTAAGTTTAAGGTTCAAAAAAAAATTTGTGTTAGATGTGTCTAAACCAAGCTGTCAAGAGCCTTTGTTCTTTTGACTTTAAAGTCCAAAACCACCAGCTTTTCAAACTGCCACAGTTTCTTAAAACCAAAGGAGCCTTTTTCACAGCCACAAATAAGCAAGTAGAAATGCTTTTTACAAGTTCAAAATTTGTGCACAAGTCCTTTAGATAGAGTAATCAATCTGTTTAAGCTTCTTTTTGCATTAAGCTTATTTTACGGCTTATTTTAAGCTGTCAAATAAGCCTAAATGCAAAAAGAAAGCATAAACAGATTGATTACTCTATCTAAAGGACATGTGGCACAAATTTTGAAACTGTAAAAAGCATTTTCTACTTGCTTATTTTGGCCTGTGAAAAAGTGCCTTCCTTTGGTTTTAAGAAACGTGTGGCAGTTTGAAAAGCGTGGTTTTGACTTATAAATTCAAAATGAACAAAGGCTCTGACAGCCTTGTTTAGACACACAAACACACTTTTTTTTTTGAACCTTAAGTCTTAAACCACAAGTGCTTTAATCAAATAATCACTTGTGGGTATTTAAAACCTCACAATTTTGAACATGAATTTGGAAAAACCTTAAAAAACTATTTTGACACAAAAACTATCTCAAACCACTTAAAATAGTGCCTTAAGAGCAAGATAAAGTCACCCAAATACCTGTAACACCATGCAAATAGCCTCTTTGACCCGTTTTGGCTTGTCCAAAACACCCTTTATTCAAAACTGCCAAACCCAAAATAGCTTAAAATCCATTTTTATAAACCAAAACTTTAAAACCTTTTATCTACTCCAATTATTTTGACTTTTTTTAAACTATTTAAGACTAAATTTTTAGCTTTTGGAAAAATAAGCTAGTTTTCCTCAGCTACTTATTAACTATATGACAGTTTTTAAGTTGTAAACTATAATTAATAAACTTAACGCTAATGGAACACTAAAAACAGCTAGATATTAACTTAAACAAACATGTTTGAAAGGAATAAAACAAATAAGCTATTGTCCCTAATGCTAAAAATTAGCTAAAATTAGAATTTAGAATATGAACCCTTGGATTTTTGTTGTCTCGAACCAAGGCACTCTTCTGAGTGAGTGGCCTAGAAAGCTGTCCTAATGGCTTCCCTAAGCCTCCTATTCCCTGAGCAAATAAGCACAATAAGCTTAATATGATGCTTATTACTTCAAAAAGCTTCCAAATTCACAATCAAATGAAATAAAATTCAACTTAAAACATTACTTAAGAACATTGAACAAGTATTAAACTGAATTTGAGCTTATTAACAAGGATAAGCTCAAATTAGCTTATTGAGAGCTTATTGAGTTAAAACGGCTTAATTTTTCATTAAAATGGAAAATTACAAGTGCATACAAGGAGTTAACTTAAAAATACTTTAAATGACAATAAAAACTTAACTAAAAACTGAGTAAAAACTTAATAAGCTGGAAATAAAAAATGGAATAATTGCCACAATGGCTTACAAGGCTATTTATAGCCGAAAAAGTAACTAAGTCTTCTTTTTCTTGTTGTGCTTGTTTGTAGACACACAAACACAGGTGTGTTTGTTGTGTGAGAGTGTTTAAAGCTCTAATCTTGGCCCTTCAATCTTCAAAATTCAATCTAAGCCGTCGAAATGGGTCTTGGGGGATGTGGGATTGCCAAGTTGGCAACTTTATGGCTGGGAAAGGTAGTGGAGGAGGGGGGAGATGAATAACCATGGTGATGGTGAAGATTCATGGGGTAAAAACGGGTGTAAACACCCGTGAGTGTGTTTGGGAGGGAAATTCGAGCGGGAAAAGGGGTTGGAAGTATAAACAGAGTGAAAGGTTTCACTCTTGGCATACAATGGCCCCTCATGGCTTATTGTTCATTTGCCGTTATCGTCCCTTGGTTATATAACTTTTAGGAGACTTAGGGCAAAACAAGTCCCCAAAAGAGAAAAAAAAGTGTTTATATAACTCTTTCATACATTTCCTGTGGTGTACAAGTTAAGGGGGGGGGATTGGCAGTTTTGCCCCCCCCGACTTGACACTTTGAACAAATTGCAAAAATAAGCCTTGTCTTTCTTTTTTCTCTCTTTTTCCTTAATATAATAAGTTTTAGGGTTTGGAAATTTCAGCCCCTAAACTTATATTCCTTTGACATGGCCCCGAGTTTTACTTTTGACTTGTGACCAGTTTTGACTTTTCTGTTGACTTTTGACTTGATTGACTTTTCCGGCTTTGATTTGGCTTGCATTCACAGTCATTTCCATTCGAGTCCATTTTGTTGTCTTAGCTTTGTTTTTTCGTCCGTTTTCTGGTTATCCGTTCCTGCACAATACAATAAGCAAAACAACATATATTTGGCATTTTAAGTCCGTATTTGGTTTATTTTATCTCTGTTTTTAAAGGTAAAAGGTAATTTGTATTTAAGCACATACCATTCCACCGCTATGAATCCAATTCAAGAATTCAAGTTTTTCAATCCCAACTTCTAAGTCCTTTTTATCTTTATCCTCATTTTGTTTTTCCCCTTAGAGTTTTAATTCTCTCATTAAACCTTCTTTATGATCTTGTCTTTCTCTTGGAACTAAGCTCATCAATTCATTAATGCAAACAATTGATCAAACTTGGAGTCACTTGATTGAAACAGATTATCCCTTTGAAAAATTTCCTGATAAGTTGAGAATCAACTTCTTAAGAGAAGCAATGATTTTCAAGAGTGGTGAAACTTTTAAACAGTTTATCATAAATCTCCTTTTTAATGAAATCCATTTAAAGCTCAGTCTTAAGTTTGAGACACTTTTCACATTCATGCACATTTACAGAAGCATTATCTACAGACGAATTCACAATTATGTTCACAATATCTTTGTTAATGACTTGTTCCAAGATTCGTTCATTTTCGTTCAAAACTTAATTCATTTTAACTTTAAATGTTTTTGCTTTTAAATGATGTTGTTCCACAGCCTGTTCCATTTGATGAAAGACATTTTGGACTTTAGAAAGTTCATCAACAAAATATTGATTGAATGTCTTAAATAATTTCTTCAGAGCTTTTACAAATGGAATTATTTCATCCCTAAAACAAGCTTTTGTATGTTCGAACCCCCACGAACCCTTAGTGATAGCTGTGGGTGTGGTTCTTTCTTTGACTACCACATCAAAGCCAGCAAGATAGTGTTTAAGTTTCTTCAAACTCGTATTAACCATGCTGAATTTAGGAAGTTCTTTTGGAACCTCAACATTGGTGGGTCTACTAGAAAGAGTGGGTTCTGCAGAATTCATAGAATTCTGATACCAAAAGGCTTATTTAGCAGATAATTCAGCTTATGGAACAAATCATTTTTCAAAATCTTGAGAAAGTTGATTAAGAACATCATAATCGACTGGTGTAGTATTAACTTTCTTTTCTAACATTATAGGATCCTTTTATTTTAAAAGCATTTTTGAACGACTCTCTTCAGCATCACAATTATATTAGTTTTCTCAATGATATCACCAACATAAAGCTTTGGTTTTAACTGCTAAGCTTTCTTCAGATATAAAGGATATTGAAAACCTAGAGCTTGTTTAGTGGTATGATCATAAAAAAAACTAAGGTTTCGTCAACATATGAACAGTTTGTGCAGATTGATCTCTTTTAAAAAATATATTATCTAGCTGTTTGATCCGCTTTTGTAAAGCTATTTCCTATCAAATGTTTTTAGATTCTTCTTTCTTAAAATCATTTTTGAGAAGAGTAACCGTTTGCATTAAAGATTCCTTTTCTTTTAAATGTTCTGAAAGAGTTTGTTTAAGATGATCCATCTTCTATAACTGTGCACATGAATCTGAAATGTTATCTTTACTCTTTAAATCAACATTTTGTCCTTCTTTCAACACTTTAACTTGTTCCTTATATCTTTCAAGCTCAGCAGTTAAAGTATCATTGACACTCTTATTTTCCAGATTAATCTTGGTACAGTTAACTACTTGGGTTTTTAGTTGTTCAATCACAGATAATATCAATGCATCTTGTTATGCAGAGGAGTTAGAATTCTAAATAGCTGCCTGTTGTGATTCAATCACATACTAAGAATAAGGAATGATATTGCTATCACTGGTTATTTTAGTTTCTAAATTGTTCACAACATTTGACTGTTCAAAAGATGGCATCACCTGCACAGCTTGATTAATCCAATAATTAGTCCACATTTATCATTGATAGTAAACCTCAGCAAGAGCATCTAAACCATAATGAGATAAATTCGCCATGAGAGAAACTTTGGCAATGTTAAGTTCATCACAATCAGAGTCATATGCGTCTAAATCATCAGCTTGATAAGCAGCATTGTGAGTAATGATAGTCTGTATGGCTTGACCTTTTAGAATTCTTAGATCTACCAAAAATGCTAGTTCCTCCTCATGTAGAATTTTACCACTTGCTTGAGCTTGTACCAACAAAACTTTATCCTTAAACCATGAATCATCCCGTTTCCTCTTTGGTTTAGTGCACTATTTAGACATGTGACCTTCCTCTTTGCAGTTGTAACAAATAACAGTCCTTTGTTTCCTATAATTGCTTCCACTTGCTCCTGGATTGTAGTTCCATATAAAAAAAAAAAAAAAAAAAAAAAAAAAAAAAAAAAAAAAAAAAAAAAAAAAAAAAGAAGTACCAGCAGCAGAAGAAGTTTGTCCTCCCCTGAATTGGTTAAGGTTACTCTTCATAAATATCGTACTTGATGCCTAGGGTTTTACGAATTCCCTCACTGGTATTGGTAGTGGTATATCGTAAGTTGACCACAGCATTCAAGAAAGACATCATTGATGATGACATCAATGCATCATTACCTTTCTGGAACACTGGAACAATTAGACCCGAGTCTGGTTGGGAAAATTCAGATTGTTGGTTAACTGAGGGAGCATATTTCAATTGAGGGATGGATGATGATGGAGAATAAACGTTGCGGTGAATTAATGATTGATACACATTGGATGGATAAGAGATTGAAATAGGTGTTGATGATTGATGAGTTGAGTATTGTTGAGACTGATAAGGTGATCTATACTATGGAGACTGATATGGTTAAATTTGTTGTTGAAATTAAGTGTTTTGGTAAAGATTTGAAGAGTAGGAGTTTGATAAGGTGACTGGTCATCTGATGGGTTCAACTAAAGCAAGCGGATTCTGAGTTGCGTTCATGCATTAAACGAACCTCATTTGCATGAAATTCATGTTGTCCTAAATAAGCATGAAGTTGATCAATGTTAGTTGTATGCAAATCCCAAACCAGTTTGACATCTGTTACAAATTTGCTCCATTCAGGAGGAAGAGTATTCAAAAATTTGGTGTTCACTTGAAATTGTTCCAGTTTCATATTGTAGATGTTCATGTCATTGAGGAGCAGTGAAAATCTCAAGTAGAACTCACGTTGTTGTTTCCACTTTCTTATAAGCAAACTTATCGAATTCATCATAAAGACTACAACTCCCTTTTCCTTGTTTCGTCAATGGAAGTTCCTTGCATGAGGAGTTAAATTCTTTCCTAAAGTTCCTTGGCGACTTTTATGATTATCTAACCCATGCAAAGACCTCAGGTGGTAGTCCTTATAGAAAGATAATGTTGCTTGATATCACAATCATCTGATTGCTTCCTAGCATGATATCTCATAATATTTTCTTGGTCTTGTCACTACCATTTTCTCAATTAAAGGCCAAACAAGTGGACCATTTTTCAACGATTTCAAGGATCAAGCGTCCATGTAGTCTATTTAACATGTATAGCCTCCATTATGGCTTTCCAAGAATCATAGCATCTCCTTTTCCAACATGGGTGGAACTTTGTCACACCCGACTAATTGCTTTGTCAGCAAGAGTCGCCATTTATAAATTGGTATGTTCAAAGATTATTGTTTGATCGAGCGGTGATAGAAAGTAATTGTGTTTGGAGGGTGTTGTCTTTTGTGTGTTTAAGTCTTGAAACTACACTGGATTTTACAAATTTTTTTTCCCCCCCCCCCTTGCAAAAACCGGAAAACAAAACCAAGTGTTCACGGGATTTTAACAATCAAAGAAATAAACCTTATTAATTAAGATTAAGCAATTTGTAGTTTTAAGGTAAATTTTGAAAATTCGGTTGATTAAGCACCAATTGCGAATAGGGTGTTACTGAAAATTTGCCAATTCGGGTGATACTAAGAAAACTGCGAATTCGGGTGTTGCCAATTCGGGTGATACTAAGAAAACTGCGAATTCGGGTGTTGCCAATTCGGGTGTTGCCAATTCGGGTGTTGCCAATTCGGGTGTTGCGAATTCGGGTGTTGCGAATTCGGGTGTTGCTAATTCGGGTGTTGCGAATTCGGGTGTTGCGAATTCGGGTATTGCGAATTCGGCTACAACAGAAATTGCTAATTCGGATATTGCGAATTCGGCTACAACAGAAATTGCTAATTCGGATATTGCGAATTCGGCTACAACAGAAATTGCTAATTCGGATATTGCGAATTCGGCTACAACAAAAATTGCTAATTCGGGTATTGCGAATTCGGCTACAACAGAAATTGCTAATTCGGATATTGCGAATTCGGCTACAACAGAAATTGCTAATTCGGGTATTGCGAATTCGGCTACAACAGAAATTGCGAATTAGGGTAACACTAAAACTGCGAATTCGGGTAAAACAAGTACGAAACTCAAAATCTTTAAAACACAAAAAGACACCTTTTTGATTGTTTTTTCCCAAAATTTCTTGTACAACTAGTATTCTTAAACCTATAGGTACCTTAAAAATGACAACTTTTTGGTTTTTAAGCCGAAAATTTCAAAATCAAGATTTGTACTTTATAAGGTTTTTTGAAAACAAAAGATGAACAAAAATTAGATTTTCTTTGATCCAAAGCAAATACACCTATATCCAAAGATACTAGATCAACTTTACCTAGGTAAATGATCTTTTAGTGTACAAAGAAGCTTTGAAAACAAAAGAAAAGAAAGAAAAAAGGACGTACGGAATAACAAGCAAAAACGAACCAAGAAATCAAACACAAAAACTAAGCAAATCACTCCATGGCTCTTGATACCAATTGTAGAATACAAGTAATCTTTGATCTATGAACCAAGAACTAGAGAGAGAAAATAGGAGGAACGATGTATTTTTCTAGTGAGAGAAAGTAGAGAACATAAAATGTATTAAGTGAAAATGAAACATACAACCAACCAACCACCTCTCCAAAGCATGGAGAGGTGTATTTATACCCTAATAAGGCCTGCCATGGATGGGCTTACATGGGCTTTTCCTAACTTGGCCTATTAAGGTTCAAAAAATAACTAAACGAGCTAACGACTGTTATCTATGGAGTGATCGACACTTTCTTAGGAATTTCGTATTCCTTATAGATTCAAATGTTTATTCTTAGCAATAAGGTTTGACACCCTATTATCCAATTCAATATTTATCGTTTCAATCTCTTCTATGTCCTTTTTGACCTTATCCTTATTTATATTTTCACTTAGAGATTTAATTCCCTCTTTCAATTTCTTTATGATCGTGTCTTCTCTTGGGACTGAGCTTTCGATTCATTTAATTCAAAATATTGATAAAAACTTGGAGCACTTTGATTTGAAACAGAATTGTCCTTTTAAAAAATTTCCTGATTAAGTTGAGTATCAACTTCTAAAGAGATGGCCAATGTTTTTCTCAAGAGTGAAAAACTAACTTAACCTTTTATCCAAATCTTCTTTCAATGAAACCTATTTTAATGAGAAGCTCATCCAAGTTGAGACACTTTTCACATTCATGCACATTCAAGAAGGCATTATCCACAGAAAGAATTCATAATTATTGTTCACAATATCTTTGTTAATGACTTGTTTCCAAGAGTGGTTCGTTTTCATTCAAACTGATTCATTTAACTTTAAATGTTTTTTTGACTCAAAACGATGCTGTTCACAGCTGTTCATGGATGAAGACATTTTGGACTCAAAAAGTTCATCAATCCAAATAAATGACGAATGTATTAAATAAGTCCTTTAGTGCTTTAACAAATGGAATTATTTAATCCCTAAAACAATCTTTTGTATGTTCAAACCCCCACAAGCCCTCAATGATAGTTGTAGCCGTGGTTCTTTCTTTGACAACCACGTCAAAACCAGCAAGATAGTGTTTAAGTTTCTTTAAACTCGTATTAACCATGCTGACTTTAGGAAGTTCTTTTGGAACCTCAACTTTGGTAGGTCTACAAGAAGGAGTGGGATCTGAAGAATTCATAGAATTCTAAGACTAATAGGGGGGCCCCCCCCCCCCTTTTTTTTTTTATTTTGGTTCAGTAGATAATTCAGTTGTGGAACAAATCGTGTTTCAAAACTTGAAGAAAGTTTGTTTTAAGAAAACATAAACGCCGGTAATATTTAATTAACTTTCTTATTCCTAACATCATTGATCCTGTGTTTAAAAACAATTTTAAACAGACTCTCTTCATCAAGCATTAGGGTCTCTTCGAGTCATGTATCACAATAGCACTAGTATCCTTAATGACATACCATCAAAAAGTTGGTTCCAACTGTTTGAGCTTTACTTCAATAGAAGATTTGAACACCTTAGTGAGCTTTGTTTATGTGAAATGATCATAGAAAAACTGAGATTTCACCAACATGTGAACAGTTTGTGCACATTAATCTCTTTTAAAAACAATATTATCTAGCTGTTTGATCTTCTTTTCTAAGGAAATTTCCCTATCAATGTTTCTAGATTCTTCTTTCTTAAAATCATTTTTGAGAAGAGTAACCGTTTGCATTAAAGATTCCTTTTCTTTTAAACGTTCTGAAAGAGTTTGTTTAAGACGATCAATCTCTACAGACTGGTCACATGAATTTGAAATATTATCTTCACTCTTTAAATCAATATTTTGTCCTTTTTCAAAACTTTAACTTGTTCCTTATATATTTCAAGCTCATCAGTTAAAGTATCATTGACACTTTTATTATACAGATTTATCTTTGTACAGTTAATCACTTGGGTTTTTAGTTGTTCAATCACAGATAATATCAGTGCATCTTGTTGTGCAGATGAATTAGAATTATGAACAGCTGTCTGTTGTGATTTTTTCACATATTGAGAATAAGGAATGATATTGCTATCACTGGTTATTTCAGTCTCAGAATTATTCACAACACTCGACTGTTCAGAAGACGACATCGCCTGCACAACATTATTCATCAAGTTGTTATCCACATTATCATGATTGTTTACCTCAGCGAGAGCATCTGAACCATAATGAGATAAATTCGCCATGAGAGCAACTTTGGTAGTGTTGAGTTCATTACAATCAGAGTCATATGCATCCAAATCATCAACTTGATAAGCAGCACTGTGAGTAATGATAGTCTGTGTGGCTTGGCCTTTTGCAATTCCTGGAAATGCCAAAAATGCTAGTTCCTCCTCATGTAGAATTTTACCATTTGCTTGAGTTTGTACCAGCAACACTTTATCCTTAAACCATGAATCATCCTGTTTCCTTTTAGGCTTAGTGCATTGTTTGGACATGTGTCCCTCCCCTTTTGCAGTTGTAACAAATAACAGTCCTTTGTTTCCCATAATTACTTCTACTTGCTCCTGGAGTGTATGTCCTACTTGTTCCCGTAGCAAAAGAAATTTGTCTCCCCTGAACTGGTTGTAAAGTCACTCTTCCATCATTAATGGTAGCTTGTTGCCTAGGGTTTGATGAATTCCTTAGTTGATTGTTGGTAGTAGGATAGCGAGATGTGATGAATGCTGATAGAAATGACATCATATGGTTGATGGCATCAATGAGATCATGACCTTTCTTGAACACTAGAACAATTAGACCCGAGTTTGGTTGGGGAAATTCAGTTTGTTGGTTAACTAAGGGAGCATATTCTAGTTGAGGGATGGATGATGATGGAGAATAAACATAGTGGTGAAGTGATGATGATTAATAATCATTGGATGGATAAGTGATTGAAAGAGGTGTTGATGATTGGTTGTTTGAGTATTGTTGAGACTGAAAAGGTGATCCATACTGTTGAGACTGATATAGTGAAACTTGTGGTTGAAATTGAGAGTTTTGGTATGAGTTCTGATAAGTTTGATAAGGAGACTGGGTCATCTGATGGGTTGCAACCAAAGCAAGCGAATCTGAGTTGCGTTCATGCATTAAACGAACTTCATTTGCATGAAATTCATGTTGTCCCAAGTAAGCATGAAGCTGATCAATGTTAGTTGTGTGCAAATCCCGAACCAGTCTGATATCAGTTACAAATTTGCTCCACTCAAGAGGAAGAGTATTCAAAAACTTAGTGTTCACTTGAAATTGTTCTAGTTTCACATTGTAGACGTTCATGTCATTGAGTAGCGGTAAAAATCTCAAATAGAAATCACGTAGTGTTTCCTCCTTCTTATAAGTAAATTTATCGAATTCATCATAAAGCTTACACTCTCTTTCCTGTTTCGTCAATGAAGTTCCTTGCATGAGAAGTTGAATTCTTTCCTAAAGTTTCCTTGCGTCTTTATGATTTTTTCTAACCATGCAATAACCCCAGTGGTAGTCCTTGGAGAATGATATTTGTTGCCTTGATATCACAATCAGCTTGAATTGCTTCCGTAGCAGATAACTTTGAATATTTCTTTGGTCTTGTCACTTCATTTTCCTCAATTGAAGGGCAGATGAGTGGACCATTTTCAACGGATTCAAGAATCATTCTTCCATATTGTCTATTCATCATATAGAGCTCCATTATGCTTTTCCAAGAATTGCACATATCTTTTTCCAGCATAGGTGGACTATTGCCAACACCCGAAAGAATTGCTTTGTCAGCAAGAGTCGTCATTGTGAAATTTGTATGTTAAAATATTACTGTTTAATCGAACGGTGGTAGAAATAAATTATGTTTGATTAAGTTGTCTTTTAAGTGTTTTAATTCTTGAAACTACACGGGATTTTACAATTCTTGACAAAACCAAAAAAACAAGTTAATGTTTCACGAGATTTTATAAGTCACAGAAATAAACCGTATAATTTTTTAAAATTGAGTAGTTCGGTTTCAACAAAACGTCAGTTGTTCGGTTTCAACTAAAATT
>BQNB010038089.1:15500-44296 GCA_026074375.1 Tanacetum coccineum | reverse complement strand
CTTTGGAAGTGCTTTGGAAGACTTTATTACGTTGTTATTGTACTTGTTAGGAACATTGTAAGTAATTCTGTATGTCCACATATTAGGGGAAGATTGTTAGCCCTAAAATATGTTGACTAATATGGAATTACATTTATCATTTATAGTCGTGTCGGGTTAGTTTAGCTAGTCGATACCAGGACTATAAATACCTCCTCCATACTTCTATGGAGGGGTGAAGTTCACTTTTATAAAGTGTAAGTGTATGTATTTTCTCTCAATCACACACATCTTCCCATCCTTCACCTTTTAATCTAATAACAATGGCTGCATATTTATTTCATTTTATCCAACCTCTGAATCTGTTTTTACCTGTATTTTATACATATCATTTATACTATACAATCTATGTGTTGTTTGATTGATATATCTTCTTGCTTTCTTTATAACATGCGAGGCTAAACCCTCCTTTATATTTATCTATGTATGGAAACTAGAGCGGGGGTTGAATAATTTACACGTTTGTTTTACGTTTTAAAAGTTTACTTTCCAAAATGTATAGATTCGAGTTATATGTTCAATCAAATCACAATATGAACAAGCAATAACTATCTAAACTAAAACACGATAACAACAATAATAATGTAAAGAGATAAGGAAAGAAACAACCAAACCAAGACACCAAGATTTTATAGTGGTTTGGATATGAAGCACCTCTTCGCCCTACTCCACTCCCCGAGTATCCGACTCGAGATTTCACTATGTCAACAAGCTCCTTTTAGGCGGAGAAAACCGTTTACACATCGCTTACGTTATTTTCTGACACTAAGCTAAATGTCGAGTCCTAATCTTAGCTAGAACCAATCTACCACTTCACAAGATATACACACTCACAAGATCTACACTATCAGATCTACACAATATCCGAATCACAAATACACAAGATAAATACAATAGAGTTTTGGTACTTAGAAGAAAGGAGGATAGATCACTAATTAACACTTCGTTTCTTGACGAATACGAGTGTTCTTCTCTTGCACTTGAATGAGAGGGAAGAGATGAGAAGATGATATTAGATCACTTGTATGTTAGTGATCAAGAGTTTTAGTGAGAGAAAGAAGGTTTAGAGAGAGAAAGAAAAGAATGAAAAATTTTGTGCAAAGAGGAATGATTTTCTGCTGGGAATAGAGCAGTATTTATAGGCAGGGAATCCCAACGGCTCTCTGAGGGCGGTCCCGGAGGTCCCTTATATATAAGGGGGCCGCCAGGCCTATTTGGGGGCTGTCATCTAGACTTCGCTCCCTTTTTTGTCTTTTTTGTGGGGAAGGTTGTATCTGGTGTAGAAGCTTCCGTTTTAAGGAGAGAATTTGAATTTCAAATTTTAAGTTTTTAATAAAACTTTTTATTTTAATTAGAGAATATTTTGTAAATGTATTTTTGAGAAAATACTTTTGTAGAATTAAAAGTGAGGATTAAGAGAAAAATATTTTCTTGATCACTAATCATGCTTAATTATTTTGTTTGTTCATACCTTAAGTGATCACTAATCTTAGAAATGCAATTTTACATTTAATAATTTGTAAACGTTTATTTTTATTATAAACGTTTTTACATTTTGTTATTATCAAAACGTTGAGAGGTCGAAAAATATAAATAACGTTTTTAGGCATTATTTGTATTAACATCTACTTCAGTGGCTTTTTGAATACAACAACAACTTTTTCTCATTTAGTTGTTGACTTGTTGCGTTATTTTGGCTATAACTTTCTCGTATGAACTTTTTTTGCGTGATTCAAAAAGTTACTTAACGAGAAAAGAGAGATCTACAATTTTCATTTTCATATTTTGATCTAAGCCTAAAAAGCAAAAGAAAAGGGAGAAATTTTCAAAGATTCGCAAAGTTTTACCTTGTTAAGTCAACCTTGTGAGTTTTATTAAAACTAGCAAGGTTTGACTTTTTAAGGTCAAACAAGGTTTGATCTCGCAAAGTCAAACCTTGCGAATCTTTTACAAAAATCCGCAAACTTTAGCAAAACATGCGGATTTATTGAGTATTTCGGATTTTTTGATAAAAAATGGGTATTTGAAGAAGTATCTTGGCGGCAAAAATGAGTATTTTTGTCATTTTCTTTAATTTTTTTGCGAGGGTGCAAATTTTACTTTGGTGTTTCTGTAAAGTAAATTACGTGCAACACTCTTTTGAAAATATTTTGTGCCAACACTTTCTCAAAAAGTGCAAGCTTAAATGGCGAGTAAAAAGGTATACACATCCATCGCCCACAGATATCATCCTCAAACGAACCGGTACAGTCTTACCAACTATGCCTCGACCCAACCCCACAAATTAACACCGAATTCTTAAACTCTAGTACTCTACCACAGGGAGTGGGGTTTATTATAAGTTTTGTGGTCCCCTGATATAACAACACAAAAAAGGATGTTGGATAGTGAATTTTTTTAACAATCTCAGCATGGGATTCTAAAGTAACTGCAAAGCCAAGTCATTTCTATATTTTTTGTTTTGTTAGTTTTGCACTGTCGGTTAGATTTTTTTCACATGGTCTAAGATTAGAAGCAGAACAAACTGCAACAACATTACAGCTATAATCCAAACTAACTTTACTACTTTACGTGTAAAAAAACAGAAGTATATTATGTAACACGAGTTCTTTAGGTACGCAGAATAATTTATGATACCTTCTATTCGTTCGTGTTTTATTCAGGGTTCGAAAAGACGCGTTATGGCGCCGCTAAGGCGCGAGTCGACGACCTCCACGTTGCAAAATAAATCAAGACGCCGGCTTTAGGCGTGACGTGAGATGAGGCGTGGAAAGGCGCGAGGCCTGACGCCTTTTTTGAATTCAAACTCCGATAAAAAGTTTTTTTTAAAGAAATGAATAAGATTACATGCAAATATACTATCTTGACTTTATTCATTATGTATAACAGCTGTAAACTCGATATATATGAAATATGATATAAATTCATAAATATTTTCATATTTTGTACCGCTTTAAGTCACACTTTAAAAACGTTATAGCTTCGCCATAACTCCTAAGACGTGAGGCCTGTCAATGCCGCCACCCTACGCCTCACGCTGTTTACAACCATGGTTTTATAAATCTTTGATACTGTATTGTCCGGGTTAGCATGGCTTAGATAAAATGTTGCTAAATAACTACCCTTATAGCCGGTAGATCTGGATCCATCCATAAACCGGACGTGATACCGTATGTCCAAATTATTAATACCGTTTGGGAATCAAGGTTGACCGTATCGGATTCATATTAGCTTGGACGAGTGTGCACATTCCGCACAGCATAACCATTATGAAGCTTGATGTAGAATTGCTTTCGTATCGTGTAAATTGTAAATATGCTTATTGACATTAATAAAGCTACTAACATTTCAAGAACTAAACATATTGTTCAAATTATGTTATAAACATGTATCATACCCACAATCAAATCATGGTATGAGCCAAAACATGGAAATCGAGGTTTTCGCTTTATACAGTCTACATATAAGCGTATCAACAATAAGACATATGATCTAATCTATTGAAAGGGCGCAAGAGGATTAGGGTGGCCGCAACATTTTGATCTCCTCAGCTCTCTACACACAAGGTCTAACATGGCCAAAAAATCTCTAACAATCACGAAGATTCGAAGTGGATTAGCCTCATCTTTGCTCATATTCCCATGGAAGTATTCAGTAATCTCTTTAACGAGATCTAAACTTTTGTGTTCGTCGTCCTCCAGCTCCTCCAAACGTTTTTGAGCAGTAGTCAAGAAAGACTTGATGGATTCCACAAAGCTACAGCTTTTTTCTTCCATCAATAAATATTTATCGACCAATGTCCGCAATCTACTCATGCCTTGTGATAGGTTGGAAACCGAGCTTGCAATGACTTCAAAATCAATAGTGGCAGTTTTCTTCACATTGCATAATTCATTACTCAAGCCAGCAACAAGTTCCAACCCCATGTTTCTATAGTCTTCTTCTCTATCTTCAATGCTTCCTCGCTTGCTTTTTTGGTTGATCTTTCCAATGATACTTTCGGACACTCTGACTCCTTCTGAGCGGACAATTTCTTGAACTACAAAGTGAAGCAACGTGGTCTTTCCATCCGTTCCTTTCACATCTGAAAGCTTTAGCAATGTGTCAAGCTTGAATGCTTTTGCTCCTCCTCTTATGGTACCCACATTCATCCTGTTACCTGTTTTCAATACTGCTTCTAGTAGTTTTAAGAATAGCCGACTTGATTTCAGTTCTTTACATGCCTCCTGATCATACAAAATATGTATGTTACGTTCTAGTCATGGAAACTAGACTGTTGGACTTGGTGCACCAGGCTTTGAAACATAAGAGAATTAGATTGTACGTACCTGAACCATGGAAAAGGTCTTACGAAGATGAGTCACTTCATCTTCAAAAGTTTCTCGATAAAGCAATGCTTCGATTCTTGGGAAAGCATAAGGTATTGCAAGGATTGATGCGACAAATGCTTCAGCTGAACCCAACTCCCCCTTGTAGCCTTTTAGTTTAGCCTCTTCTTCCTTTGTTGGCTCTATTTTTACGAGTACCTCTAGCTGTTGTAAATTCAAGCCATTCCCTAATTCCAAGACCAAACGAAGTCAATTATTACTCCAATTTAAGAGGATCTATGGCATTTGTATAAATAGACAAGTAAATCACCACCAATGACCTAGTGATCATTAAGGCACTTGACTTCCTCACAAGAGGTCAAGGGTTCAAACCTCGCTAGATACATAAATTTGGGGTGGCCATGGAAGAGTCGAAAAGGGTCACAAGGATACCTCGGTTATACTGCGTACATCTAAATCAAATACACGCCCTTCCCGAGTAACTGAACTGGGAAAACCTCATCCGTTTACCCGTTTATATACATGTTAAGAAAACTGATTTTAACTAACAAATGACAAAATTATCTAATTTGTTGAGTATCTTATAGCAATAATTGTGTGCCCACATCGAAACAAATTTTAAGTGTACTATATGATGGATCTTTACCTTGTGCAAGTGCGCGACAAACTTGTTCAGTGGTAGCGTTGAGAGCCTTCAAGAGTATTGTCAAGTTCTGTAGTCTTTTCGGGTCGAGAACATGTTTACTAGGAGACGGGCTTTTGCTTTTTAAGTCTTCATTAGTATTGTGTAGATTGTAACCAAATAGCGACTCGATCATATCCTCATCAAACCTGCTTAGCACTAATGTCATCACCTTACCGTACACAAATGTAACAAGTAATTTAAAAACTAACAAAGAGAACAAAATAAAGTAGCTAGCTTACTCGAATGAGCTAGTTCTAAGCTTGTCCCACACCATAGAACGGTCTGGGGCAGCTCGTACTTTATCCCAGTGAAGCGGTTTTAATTTCGGAAGTGGACTTCCATCTTTACCGACGGGTGTAGATTGTGATGGCGGCGGTGGTGGTGGTGGATTTCCTTTCGTAAACGGTGGTGGTGGTGGTGCAGTTGTTGGCAGTGGTTGTATTAAGTCACTAGTGACTGAAGCATTGGAGCTTCTATGTGAATTATAAAACGAATGAAATGATTCGTTATCCGATGAATGATCTTGTTCTTCACCAATTGGAGAACCGAAAAATACTTGTTCGTCTTCTTCATCAAATTTTAATGATTCTATAGAAGTGACAATGCCTGCAGAAGATTCTAAATTTTCGCTATGTTTTTCTTCTTCTTCTAGTGCATTCATTCGGGGATTATTTGATATTAAGTTGTCATGATGATCGTCATCAGAATCGTGTTTTAAGGTACTAATTGGCGGTCGGTCTAAAACAGCTCCTAATGATTCAAGGTAAAAATTGTTGGTAACTGAGTTAGAAATTACCCTTTTTACATTCTTTGATGATGATGCTTTTCTTATCCTCAGCTTTCTACACCCCAAAAACAAACCAACAAGAAATATAAGAGAAGTAGCTCCACAAGCTGACAACAAAACCGCCACCAGAACTTTTCTTTTACTTGGACCATTATGGGGTTGTGAAATTGGTGGCAAATGGCGCGGTATTGGCCTATGGTAATGTGGGTGAACATGATGATGTGGAACTGGAGTTGGGGTTGGGGCTGGGGCTGGAGCTGGAGCTGGTGCTTGAGAAGGCGTCGGTGACGGTGAGAGATTAAAAAAATATGGTTTTTTCGCGTACTTTAACCCAATAAAAGTTCCAAGTTTTCGCTCAGCCGCTGATGAAATTGAACCCGAAAGATTTGGTAGAGTGGATAGTGTACAAACAATGAGTATGGTAAGAAAGACTATGATCATAATGGGAATGATCTTACAGCCACACTTCATGTTTCTTTTTATCTTTTTGTTAAATCATGAAACTCACAAATGTTTCATGTAATGAATTCGCCTTTCTGAAGCAATTATAACATTGAATACTGATGATGTTGGTGCAGCTGCTGGTGGGGGTGTAACATACAGAATGGTAAAATGTCTTTAATGCTACTCCAAGAAATCCCTGTGTTAGGCAAAGGCAGTTGAAGTTTGTAGGGGCCTTCTTTATTTCCTTATTAGATAAGGGTTTTGGAAGAGTGTGCAAGTAATGCTGTCGCACATGACCTCTCTTTAAAAAGGACTACATTTTTATTAGTTTTGCATATAAATACGTATAATATTAAACATATATAAGCCATAATTCAAAATTATAGGAATTTTTTTTAGTTTACAAGTGTAATGAGTCTCTTTGTTGTTATTCCGTAGGGCTACCGAAAATTACGATACGACCTATTCTTTACACATTAATGATTCCATTTGTTACTATGCATTTGCTATTATTTGCTACATTATTACATGCAGACAAGCTCTTCTTTACACATTAATGATTCCATTTGCTACTATGTATTATTTGCTTACATAGCTCTTCTCTTCTTCACTCCCATTTATCACAAAGTTATAGTTTAGAATATAGGTTGAGTGCAAATATGTTTCTTCAAAACGGGTAATTCTTTAATGAAATGTACGGAAATGAAAATGTTAATACGTTAACCCAATCATATTTTGTAAACAAAGGAGATCAAGAAAAAGTTTTGACAACTTTTTGTGGTTTTGAACTTTTGATGATCACTTGATTGTCTTATAATTTAGTTAGAGTTGTTGAGACTTTTAGAGGTCAAAATCACTTTCATGGGGATGATTAGACTTTAGTCGTGCTTTTGGAACCTAAATCTTAATTTCCTTTTCAATCTCTATAAGTCTATATATATATATTAGCTTATGTGGTCCCAAGTGGTTGGTCTCACATTTGCGTATCTTTAGGTGTGGTGAACATATCAATATGTTCTACTATACTTTCATCCGTATTTTGTTGCAATAATTCGTTCGGTGAATTTACTAACTTACACCAAGACAAAAAAGTAGTGCAATAATTCTTTTGGTGAAATTTATATATATGGAATCCCTAGCTAGACAATAAAATATAGAGGGATTTTTCAGAAGCTCCACCACTTGAAAAAAAGTCCACAAAGTAATCACATTTTTTTTTCTAAATTTATACTTGTGCGACTCCACTACTTTTTCTACAAGTGTCGTAAATATTTTTGTGCGAATGATATAACATTTTATGCGATCATGAAGTTTTTTTTTTGACTGTTTTGTCTTTTTTTTAAAAAGACAAATTTCTCAAAAAATATAAATGTTTGAAGAAAAAAATTATTTTTTAAGAAAATTTTGTCTTTTTAAAAAAAGACAAAACGATCACACAAAAAACATCTATCTACCCCATAGACACTTGTCAAAAGTGTAATAAAGTCGCACGATCTATCACACACTACTAAATTTGGAAAGCAAATGTAAAAGGCTGATTAAATCGCATAAAAATGTATTATACTTTAGGTCGATTCAAATTTAAAGTATTAATCTATTTTCTTCTCAATTTAAGGTATTAAACTTTTTTTTGAGCAATTTAAGGTTTTTTGACTTTTTGAAAGCGATTATCAATCATAATTTTAGCCGAAATGAATTTTAAAAGCTCAGTTATAACAATACATCATTTTGTTTAATCATTTCATCTGAAAAAATAGCCGATAACATTTTTCGAAAAGTCAAAAAAACCTTACATTGATCTAAAAAATAAGTTCGATACCTTAAATTGAGGAAAAAAAAGTTGAGTACCTTAAATTTAAATTGACCCAAAGTATAATACATTTTATGCGATTTGCCCTTTGAAATATGAAATTTTTTTGGCATACATTTGGCATTAGCTGTAACATCCGAGAATTTTTCGAATTCTGAATGACGATTATAACCTTTGACTTTTCGGGTCTGACTTGACTTACAAGAACGACCATCTAAATCACGTTTTCACGACTTGGGCTCCAAAGCAATTCGATGTGAAACGACATTCCTGACAACTTTTCAGTTTTGCCCGAGACCTGAAAACGAGCCGAAAAGGGGTAAAACAACACCGCAAACATTTAACGAACAACATGCAACGCGGACACACAAAAATAATTAAATTTGTTTTGTTATTTAATTATCAGTATTTATTTAATAAAAATATTAAATAAATTATTCATCATTCTAAATGAAAAGCGTTGTGATAACGCGAATACTCGGGTTGAAATCCATTTTTATTTCGGACGAAGCGAAACCGGTTCACAAAATGAATAACAAATATTTTATTTAATGTTATAAAATATTTATGAAATAATATCAAGCGAATACTCATTTTTATCGGAAAAATGATTTGAAAAACAATGGCGCAAGTTTCGTGTGTTGGTTCATCCGTTAAGTCGCTCAAATGAGTCCCGAACCGCTTTTATCAAAAAGTATATAAAAATGTTACACTTTAAACCCCTCAACTATTATAACTTGTCACTTTAGTTATATATATATATAAATCTTATACATTTTCTTTCATTATCATCTCTATTATACACACACACTAAAAATAAACTCTCTCTCTCCCATAAATTCCGGCCACCGGCCAGCCACCGCCGCCACCATCTCCGGCCGCCGGAATAATTTTCCGGCGAGTTTTCCGGCCAACACCAAAGAGGCTCCTCATGAGCGGATCTACTCGATCCCCACTACCACTCTCGGTCACGCGCCACCGTCACCACCCACTCCACTACCACTGCCTCCCCACCGCCGCTCCATAACACAACCATCGCCATCACCCCGCTGCCATCAACACTAACACCACACCACCGAAATCATCATCATACACCACCACCACAGCCGCCACTAGAGGGTGCGTGTGGTGGTTGTATATAACAGCCATGAGGGGTGGTACCACGGGGATTCGTTTTGACAGCCGCCACGACCCACAAGGGTGCGTGGGGTGTCGGGTCAAACCACCCGCCAAGGGTGCGTTTTGGTTATGCAAAATAGCCCAAGGGGGCGTTTGTCGTGGGTTCGCAGCCGGGTCGGGCCGGGTGGTGGTTTTTACAGCCGCAAGGGAGGGTGTATGTGTTTGTTTTTATGGTGAAACCCACCACTAGGGTGGTTGTTTATTCGGCTGTGATAGAAAACCCGCAAGGGGGTGTTCGTTTGTCGGGTCAGCCACAAAGGGGTTGTATACTCTTACGACCGGTCGCATCGAGCCGTGAGCTAAAATAAGTAAAGTACTCGGGAATAGGCTGAACATCATAACTTAAGATATCGTTGACTATTTTATTAAAAAGTGTAGAGCTCATACGATACCTTCGCCTAAACGTTTCTTCCGGATATTTAGGCTCGTACTCGTCGTCGCCAAAATAGTCGTCGATTAGCCTTTCTTCCGCCTCTTCTCGTTCACGATATATGTATCTCCTCCTCCTAATAGGACCGGAACTCGAACCCCCGGCTTCTTGCTCACACAAACTCATATAATGTTGATACGACTCGTAATCTCGCATATAGCGATCATAGTCGGGTTGAAAGAAAGCATCATAATGATCGCCCTGGGGGGCCCCCCCCCCCCCCCCCGGGGGGGGGGGGGGGGGGGGGGGGGGACAACAAAAACACAGATTCAGGGGGGGGGGGGGGGGGTGAAAAAAAGGTTTGTTGTGTGTCGATTTAGTTGAATTTTGATCCATAGTTCTTAAAAATTGAAGTATGATCTAGATTATATAAAAATTGTGTGGAAGATAAAATAATATAAAGGGTATTTATAGGATTTTAAAGAGGTAAAAATAGGGTTTTGGGGGTATTTTTTTCAAAAACCCGCTCCCCCCAACGGATACTTTTTCAAAAAAAAAAAAAATTCTTTCGCGTGGGCTGTTAGCCACGGTGCGAGAGACCATGGCGCGAACCACGGAGTGGTGCGCCATGGCTCAATCTCACGCCATAGCTTGGCACGAACCCATGGCACGACCACTCCCTTCCCTCTTATAGCAATACTAAATAAAAAAATGTATCGACTTTCCATTTTGTTTATTCTATGTGACCTTGTTTTTGCTATTAAAACACAAACTTTACAAATTTCAACTTATGTTGTTATTTTGTGACCATTTTACCTTAACCGTTTTGACCACGTTGTTAATATCGAAGAGTAAAATGGTGATGTTGAAATTCAAAAAATTATGTTTGAACAGATTAAAAAAAACTACACAAAACAACAAAAAGTGACATTTTTTGGGTTATTATCCCTTATTTGTACCTACGTTACTACCATTATTACGAAGGGTTAAGTCCATTAAATAGAAACGTATTTTTCGAAATTTACACATCTAGTAAACACACGTTTTTTATTTACCAATAAGAGCCCTCCCGTAACTTTGTTGCTGAGGACATTATAACTAATTTGCCCAGAATGATATCCACGTCATTAAAATATTACACGTCATATTTCCTTTTTGCTTTTATCTATTTTACACATGAATAATCAATATGTGATTGTTGCTATTGTAACTGGGCCCCATCTATTTTACCCGACCCAAATTGAATATTTAACATTAAAGGATCGGGTAAGATTCCATTTTCACCAAATTGAATATCTAACAAAAACCCTAATAGATCTTCATCCTTAAATCAAAAACCCTAATCAAATCAAAACCATAATTAACTATGTCTTCTTATCTTGATGATGAAACATGTCGTTGCGGCCTTCCACTAAGGGTCTGAAAATCATGGACTAACAAATTCCCGGCTAGATATTTTGTTTATTGTCCGAATCGATCTAGAACCAGGGAAGAATCAGTGTGGTTATTTGGATGGTACGATCCTGAGATCGATCTGATGGTAAACATGAATGCATTTGTAGTGAATGTTCATCCTTCTAAACCCTAATCAAAGAAATCAGTTGCATAATGAGGTTATCCGTCAAGAAAGAATCGATCAGTTAAAGTGATTGGTTTTTTGTGAAAAAAAAAATTGCTACTGCTGCGCAATAGGAATTAAGCAAGTTTGACTTTTTTAAAAGACCACTTATCTTGCCTGTTGCCATTGTTTGTGTCTGTTGTTAGTCCTTAACAATGAAATTGATGTGTTTGATCTTTCTAAATGTAGTTTATAATTGTTGTAGTTTATGTTGTAAGTATGATCTGTTGCAGTAGGTTTATGTTTGGTGTAGGTTATATGTAGTCCATGTATCTATCTAGTATCTTATGATGAATCAATGAATGACAATCAAGTTTTTTGTCGATTTGTTAGTGATATTTGTACAAGAGATATAGATTTACTCATAGACAGTCAAATGGACAAAAAAATACAGTCAAAGAGACAAAATAATACAGTCAAACAGACAAGAATATAAAAGAAATGAACAAGGATTGCATTACCAATACATGTGAGGTGCATTTTCATTGTTTATCACTAGGTCCATATCTCAAGCATATTTAAAAGATAAAGTATCATTGGTATTAGATACAGTACATTACCACCAAAAGATAAAATAAACATTGTATCATACAACTTATGACCACCACGGTTGGTAAAGACAATAAAGGATATCACCCCAACCCGCATTCAATGTAGATTCAGACAAAACATCAAAGGCTTTATCAGGTGTTGAACTTGTACCTTGAGCATCAAATTTGAAGTTTTTTCCTTAAAATTTAGCTATCATCTCGGATCTTCCTCTATTATTGACATAGATCATGAATGGTTATGGATCTTCATGCCTTAGCCTTTTAGATTTCCTTAATGGTTGTGCAGCAGACTCTGATTTGCTTCCTTCTTGCACATCTTTTCCTTTTTGCTTGTCCTTTGATTCTTGCACAGCACCAATTATTTTAACCTGACCTTCTTTGAACATAACTCTTTTTCCTTTGTTTTTTATAATTCTCTCTTTTTTTTTGATACTTTTTTATTTTATTTCTTTTTTTTTTTTTTTTTTTTTTTTTTCTTTTTATATTATATTTAAAATGGTAGGATGTTTTTTTATTTTTTTTTTTCTGTGGAATATTGGATTGTCTTTACTTTTTCCTTTTTTCTTATCTTTTAAACTTACAGTAACATCAACCTTTTCTTTGTACCTGTCTTGTGCACTTGCAGCATCAATTGGATCTGTTGGATGTGTTGGATCATTGATGACAGATTTCTGAGTAAAGACATTAAAGTTTATTGATGAATTTTTCCTGTTGTAAGAATCAACATCCATGGTATCTTCTTCGGTCCAGTTGCTAGGATTGAAATAATCATTCATTTCCTCCCATTCTCTTTCTTCTCTATTATGTATTTCTCTTTCCTCATCCATTTTTTCATTAATCCTTTGTTGTTCTATTGCTTCTTGAAAAGCCTCTTCTTCTAACCTTTCTTGATATTCCCTATCTTCATGTTCCCTCTTATACTCCTCTGCATCCAATAGATCTTGCATATAATCGTGAACCAAGTTAACTCTTATCTCATCCTCAACCATTAACTGTAAAGCCAACATATTTTGTGTATCAGTTAATGTCTACACAAATTGGATAAGACTTATTGTCTGCACAAACAAATATTTACAACTTAAATTAAAAATACTTGTGGACCTATATTAGCAATCCATTCCTACCACCATCTAACACCTCTCAGATCCATTCCTACCGAACCAATACCACCCTTAACCACCTCAAACCCCTACCATGACCTCGTAGTGCCGATGCATGAGTCTCCAATACAGATTGCCTGTAGTTCTGCTTGTTGTTTTCTTTAAATGGGAGCTTTAGGAACAGGTTCTGTCATAGCTAGCCTTGTTGTGTCCAATGCCTTGACATTTTAAGCATCTCATAACCCTACCAACTCTACTAACTTGTGAGTTATTTTCAGACGGTGCTTTAATTCTTTCCTTCCTTGGTCTCCCAATCATTTTCCTCACAATAGGTGGTAAAGGAGGATGATTATCAGTCCTTTTCCATATTTGTATCCCTAACATTGGTTTAATAAGTGTTGGTATGTCTTGAACTACATCTCTTGTGAATAACAGTGACTCACATCCTCATCTGGATCCCTATTTCAAAAGCACTGTATTCCGAGCCACTCACGCAAATGGATACCAAGAACATACCACTTAATTGCCATAATCAACAAGCCGGGCAGAGCTATGGGGTGACTAGTGGATTCTAACGGCCTCCCCCAACTATCTACTAAAGCAAAATGTACAAAACAGAAAAACCCATGCTTGAATTGTAAAAGGAAACCAGATCGAGAAGAAAATAGATTTAGTTTTTTAATGAGGAAGAAGAGAGATAGAAAAAACAGAATGGAAGAGGAAAATAAAACAAAAAAATATAATTACTGTGTATGTGTTGCCTAAGGAGGGCCCATAAATATATGGACATTTGACTAATAGTCAAAGTTTTTCTTGATATTACTTGTAAAGTGTAACATTTCTCAATTTCAGGTCATTTTACTACTCCTATTATTCGTCACTATTTATTTTGGTCCGATACGCGTTTACTTTTAATTTTAACTTTAAGCTAAATCGCGTAGAATAGAAATAATCATATCACGTAAAACGGTCCACACAAATAAATAAGGTTTACGTCAAACAAGTGTTATATAATTATTAAGAAGATAATTTATTAACTTTGGCGATTTTATTTTTTTTATTGGGCACGTAAAAGGCTTACGTTCGCAAAAAATACAACTTAGACACAAAATTCCCCGGAAAGACATATACTTACCTACACTCAAACAAAACTACCACTTTTAAACCTAAACACAAAATTAAAACAATACTTGTGTTAAGAACCCCCATTAAGGGCCGTTTTATGAGGACAAAAGCACCCTAAGAAATCTTCCTAATGATCCTTAAGTACATGTACAAATCCTATGTAATTAAACCTTGTACAAACATTATCCTAGATGAGCTAATTCATAATGGTTACTAATAAAGAAGTAAGCAGGAAGAGGAGGGAAAACCATTTTGGTAATTAGCTCTTAATATATACAATGGATAATAACCTCTTGGCTCTCTTTTTCTCTTGGATACCCACGACAACATATAAGCATACATAAACCTTAAGATCTTTCCTAATCCTAGTGAATCTTGTACCTAGATCATGTAATTAAAGAATGTACTAGCAAGGTATTAAGAAAACCATGGGAGACTAACTAAAACCCTCAAAACCACCGATTAGGACTCGGTTTGGTTTAGTTTTGGGACAAGAAAACCTAACTAGATTCTAAGCCTATAAATACTCACTCACATTTACCTTAAACACTCTTGAAAAACTCATAAATACTCTCTCAAATAAACCATCTTTATCTCTTCTCTTATTTCGGGTCATAAACCACGACAGACACTCTCACAACTCATTCGAACCAAAAGTAGGTGCTAGGGTCATCATACAAGGTCACAAGAAGAATACACGAGCCAAGATTGGGTTAATTAGTAAGCTTTGAAGCTTAGGATTAACATACATTTGGGTATAACACGTCGGGTTGTCATTCTACGCGTTACACGACACATTCGAGACTCTAGGACTCTTGTAAGTCGCATTCGAGCTTGTACATTTCGTATTATAAAGATTTATTTGATTTCTAGTCGTATAGGTCACGTTAATATGTGACTAGCAAATCTACATGGGCGTGAACACGCATGGTTCAACCCATGCATGGCTCACGTACACATAAATACATTATATCTGATCTTGTGTGGTGCTAGATTATAATGAAACATGTAAAAGGAGGTCTAATAACAAACAAAAGCTTAACGTTTTCGTTTAAATACACGTGGACACTAACTCTCACACACTAATTCTTCGAAATCAAAACGTAAACTTTACGTGAAACCTTAATGGCGAGGCTTGGGAAGGAGTGCACTAGCTTAGTAAACGCTTGCATGTGTTAAACACAAACCATAGGAAGAACTAATAAGCTCAACGTGTTTGGCTTATGAGTTATCACCACAAACCCGAGCCATGAGCACCTACAACGGACACACACGTCTACTGTTGGGTCAAAAGCCCACAAAAGGGTCAACGTGGCTTATGGCTTAACTTATTTCAGACTAAGTGCTTAAAACGAGGGCTTGAGGGCTTACCAAACCCTAACAAAACCTTTTAAAATCCTTAATAAACTAAACGGACCCTAAATGAGCCTATTGGGCCCGATAACCCACGTACGAACCAAACGGGCCCAACAGCCCGTTAGTAGGGACCCATGGCTTATTATTGAGCTCACTTGACTTTATTGATGACTTGAGAACTCATTTAACTTTGTTGGATAATGGGGCACACGAAATAAAACCTATCGGGCCACTAATGGGCTTAATGAGCCTTAGCAAGGCCCAATACAGGCCCAACGGCCAAATAAGCTCTAACAGCTTATTGGGGAAACTAAAACAGAAAGTTAGGACTTATTAGAAGTCAAGGAAGCTGTTGTACCTAAAGGGATTAAGCCCAAACACTTAAAATACTATTCGGACTCATAACGGGCTCAAAAAGCTCATTGTCGAGGCTTAATAGCTTATTGAACGAGCCACACAATAAAAACAGCTTAACAAATCCTATAAGTGCTTATTGAGATAAGAAAATAAGTTGGATCATATGAGAAACCCAAATGGACCTTTTAAAATCATTTCGGGTTAAGATTGATAGACTAACAAGCCCAACAAACTCGAATAAGCCCAAATAAGCTCATTCGAGCTTATTAATAAGCCAAACAGTTCCATATAGTTGAAATAAGCTTAAAAAGTGCTTTTGTACCCTTAAAATCTTAAATGGACCATTCATTAGCTTAATGGACTTTTACGAGTCCAATAAGCCAAATTAAGCTCATCCAAGCTTATTTATAAGCTGATCCAACTTATATGGCTTATTGAAGTCTATTAAAACCAAATGCCACTTGCTAGAACTTAATCGGACTTAAAATGTGACTTTTTCAAGTTAAGGGATTAAAAGTGTCAATTTTGAAACTCGAGGGTTGAAACTGCCATTTCACTGTCTTAGAAGTTAAGGGGCTGTTTTTGACATTTTTGAAACTTTAGGGGCTCTTGGAGCATATAAGGATCTAAAGTGTAATTGTTGAAAAGTTAAAGGACTAAAGGTGTAATTATGGAAACCTAAGGGTTTAAAATGTAAATATTATATTTTCATAAACATAAGGACTATTTTTGTAAATATAGGAAACCTAAGGGTATTTCATGAACAAAGGTGATTTTAATAACCACTTATCATCCCGGACGAATTATATAGTTATCGGATATTATACAAGTTAAACCACGACTTAATAAATATGAATATTTATTAATAATGGTTATACGTATACTAGAACGTGTGTGATCGTATACTTTCCCAAGAGCCAACAAGTGAATACAAATACAATAAACATGTGTACCACCACACAAGTGATAACAGTATATATAAACTAGCAATTTATTGTAGTTTATACATTAAGTCTTTAGCCTAAACTTGTAGACTAAGACTGGCCGTATTTACTTAGGTATTTGACGGTGTGATACATTTGCCATACTTGGATATATTTATCATTTTCAGAGGACTATTTACTAAGGTGAGTTCATAGCCCCATGTTTTACAATTATTTAAATGATTTACATCTTTGGGGTGAGAACATGCTTTGTTTTACAAATTGGACGCAAGTGTACATTTTATACTATGATTACGTGTTTGCCTAAGTAGCAATAACCCACTGAGCCCTTTATCATGAACTGTCAATTACTAGATTGTGAGCGCGAATGTTATAAATAGATCTATTTGGGATTGACATCCCCGTTTGGGTGAGTAGCGCTCACTGTGCCGGGTTGCCGGACAACAAACGTATACCATGTCGGATTTAGGATGTTGCGGGTTAGAACATCATTCACGGGCATTTATTGGCAATTTATTGCATTCATACATGTCGAGCTTCAGTGTCATGAGCTTAGGAAAACGTAATTACTTTTTATGATGTTTGCATCTGTTGCTTAATCATACACTTGGAAATCTTGCGGTCCTACTATTGATTTACTTAAACCTATGAATTCACCAACTTTATGTTGACGTTTTAAGCATGTTTTCTCAGGTCAATGAGGTACGAGGTGCCAAGATACATTGGGGGTCACTCTTTGGAGAGTCAGTACTAAAGATTTAGGGCGTATTACATTTTGAGAACATTTGTTATAAACTAAAATCTTTACTTATATTATCGAACAATTTAAAACCATGAGCTTATGTAATGAACAAGTATTTTGTTAATCCAATGTATCTTTTTAAAATGACACATTTAGTGGTCGTTCTCACATCTTGTGCTATTAATCTATGAAGTAATGCCCTCGGATATTCAACATTCCGCTGCTACCCAGATTTGGGGGTGTTACAGATTGGTATCAGAGCCAGGTTATAGAGAACCAGGTCAAAAGTTTTTATCTGGACTATAACCATTTTCAAACACTTTATTGCACGAAACGGGTTTGCCACGGGACTTACATACATGACTTGTTTGCATCTAATATATGGTGCTTACCTGACATAACTTGTTTAAGCATTGAGTAGTTACTAGTGCTACATGATATGATATACGCGTATATAAATTATACTACAATATTACTATAAGAGTCTTATAAGTAATACTTATATAAGTTATTTTTGCTTTTTGTAGCAGTCATGTCTTCTGCATCATCCGCTGTCACCTACACTTCCGCCTATACCGATTCTGAGCCAGGCGGAGTCTTCTGGGGAGCCGATGATGAGGAGATAACGGATGGAGGCATTCTACGAGTCATCGTATACGGATACGATAGACTCCCTATGCAGCCAGTAGCCCACCATCACCGGATTACATATCAGGCCCAGAGGATCCACATACACCACGAGTACCACAAGACGAGGATGAGCGTGAGGCTATGTTCATACAGCCACATGATCCTGACTACGTGCCAGAGCCTAAATACCCTGAGTATATACCGTTGGAGGATGAGCATGTATTTCTAGTTGAGGAGCAGCCATTACCTCCTGTTGATTCGCCTACTACTGAGTCACCCGGGTATGTTACTGAGTCGGATCACGAGGAGGATCCAGAGGAGTATGAGGATGATGAGATAGAGGATGGTCCGGTTGAATATCCTATGAACGGGGGAGATGATGGAGATGATGATGATGACGGCGATTCATCTATGGATGACGCCGATGATGGGGATAAGGACGAGGAGGATGAGGCCGAGGAGGAGCACCCAGCTCCGGCTGACTCCGCTGTTGTTATACCTACTATTGAGCCTGATTCCCCACCCGAGGGAACAGAGCCTGTTATACCACCACCATCCACTAACATTACCACCACTGGAGCTAGGATCACTGTCCGGCTTCAGGCTTCCATATCCCTTCCACCAAAGGCAGAGGTTGAGAGACTTCTAGCCATGCGTACTCCATCACCATCACCACCTATCTCACTATCACCACCCTTAGTAGGGGAGCGCCTTGCTAGGTGCACGGCCTTATCTGCACATTTATCACCACCACCTATGCCATCACCATTACTACCATCATCTGGGTGTCCAACCCAAACCCAGACTCTCAGGATGGCTTCCACTCAGGCCCTTGTTGATGCGGCTACTGCCGCATAACCATACCACCACCTGTTGACCGTAGGGATGATATTATCGAGTCCGATCAGCCACCTCACAAGAGGTTGTGTTTGTCCACTTTAGGCTCCAGGTATGAGGTCGGGGAGAGTTCTACTGCTAGACCTACCAGAGGTCGAGGGATAGATTATGGGTTTGTCAGCACCGTAGATGCTGAAGCGAGACGACAGGGGATTAGTGAGGTTGGGTATGGTATTAGGGATACTTGGGTGGATCCGGCAGAGGCAGTTCCTGAGATAGCACCTACGACCTTAGGAGAGGTCAATACTAGAGTTACAGAGCTTGCTGAGCTCCATGAGCGTGATACACAAGACTTGTATGCTTTACTAGAGGATGCTCAGGATGGTAGGACTCGCATATCGCAGTGGGTCGACTTACTTATGGGGGATAGGATGTTTCTCCAAGAGACAGTATGGATTGTGGAGGAGGAGGCCTATGCTTCCCGAGAGGCTTGGGCTCACTTGATAGGATTGAGTCAGGTAATTCATCATGAGCTTCAGACCCACCGTGATCATGTGTATGAACACGGGACCCATATCCAGGCACATCAGGCACAGCTACAGCTATAGAGTACTCTTATTCAGACACAGCATCAGGTACACAAGACTCGCTCTCAGATACAGCAGACTGAGATGGCAGAGCTTCAAGATACTAACCGGAGACGTAAGGCATAGATGGTAGAGATTCTCCGAGTGATGAGAGACATGAGACAAGAGATGGGTGACATGCAGGCCGAGTTGTTAGCACTGCGAGGTTAGTAGAGAGCTAGACAGCCAGGACCAGATGCTAGGATTCCAGATCACCAGGATGCTTCTAGGGATGCTGACAGTCACATCTAGTGAATTATGTTATTTTATCTTGCTAGGTCGTTGTACAGGCATGCTAAGTATTAGGGGTTTCCCCCGCTAGCATAGCCTTAGATCTTTTGTATTGTATTTTGTGTACCAAAAACTATTGCATGTAAAATTTTCCAAGTTATGAATGAAATAGATGTGTTATGTTGTACTATATACCTCTCTTGTGTTGTTATCTCATCTGTAAATTATTATATATCTTGTCATAATTATGATCTCACGTTTTGTCTCTTGTGACTAAGACAAATCATGGCACCTGCGACGAGACGAGGACCGAATACCACTCCTAACAACACCAACCCAAACAACATGACTATAGAATCCGTTCAAGCTATGATATCTCAAGCTCTTCAGCAAAACTCTACCAATAGAGATGGAAGCTACAGTTCGCACAGTTCGCACAGGGATGACTGAAGGAATGTGTAAACTGCACGCCCTTGTTTCTACGCTGACTTCATGAAGTGTCAACTTTTGAATTTCAAAGGAACGGAAGGCGTGGTCGGTTTAACTCGGTGGATCAAAAAGATGGAATCAGTCTTCAATATCATTGGTTATGCTATTGAAAATCAGGTTAAGTTTGCCACCTGCACTCTGTTAGGGGTTGCCTTGACTTGGTGGAATGGTCAGATAAGAACCTTAGGTCCTGAAGCATATTCAATGACTTGGGAAGTACTCAAGAAGAAGATGACGGATAAGTATTATTCGCAGGGTGAAATCAAGAAACTAGAAATCGAGTTATGGAACCTAAAGGTCAAAGGGAATGATGTTCCAACATACACTGAACTTTTCCAAGAGCCAACCCTGATATGTACCAAGTTTGTTGCTAATGAAACTGAGAAGGTTGACAAGTACATCAGTGGACTTCCTGACAATATTTATGGGAATGTCAAGTCTGCCAGACCCAAGACGTTGGATGAGACTATTGAGTTGGCCAACGACTTGATGGATCAGAAACTCCGCACCTACGCGGAAAGGCAGTCTGACAACAAAAGGAAGGCTGATGATTCATCCAGAAACAACCATGGTCACCAACAATAACCCTTCAAGAGGCAGAATGTCGCCAAGGTTTACAATATAGGGACGGGTGAAAAGAAGCCGTATGAGGGAAATTTGCCCAAGTGCATCAAGTGCCATTTTCACCACAATGGTCTGTGTACTCAGAAGTACCACAAGTGCAACAAGGTAGTGCACTTTGCCCACGACTGCAGGAGTTCTGGCAACACAAATGTTGCTAATACTTAGAAGGGCAATGGGGCAAATCCCAAGGGGAATGGTTGTTTTGAATGTGGAGCTCCAGGACATTTCAAGAGAGATTGTCCAAAGTTAAAGAATAAGGATGGAGGAAATGGGAGTGCACAAGGCTGGGTGTATGCAGTTGTTTTCGGGAATGCGAGAAGGAATGGAATGCATCGGAGGGACCCTGACTCAATGTCGTCATGGGTTTACGTTCCTCTTAAACAACCTTTATGCATCTATCTTATTCGACACTGGTGCCGATAGAAGCTTTATATCTACTGCATTTAGTTCCCTGATTAACATCGCCCCAACTCCATTAGAAAATAGTTATGATGTCGAACTAGCAGATGGGAAACTAGTCGGGATAGACACTATTATACGAGGTTGTACTTTAAATTTCTTAAACCATCCGTTCAACATAGATCTAATGCCCGTAGAACTGGGAAGTTTCGACATTATAATCGGCATGGATTGGTTAAGAAAGTATCACGCCGTGATCGTATGTGATGAGAAACTTGTTCAAATTCCCTATGGGAATGAAACTTTGATTTTTCATGGTAACGAAAGTAACAACGGGAGAGAATCTCGGTTGACCATTATCTCATGTTCAAAGGCTCAAGAGTACATGGCAAAAGGATGTCAGATCTTTTTGGCACGGATATCCGCCAAGAAAGAGGAGGACAAGTCGGAAGGAAAGAAGAAACTTAAGGACGTACCAATCGTGTGGGGACCGATGAGGTATTTTCTGTTATTCATTTTATTCTCATGAGGAAAGTTATTTCCCGTAGGACCTTTTTGTCCGGGTCTTTTCTCTCTCCAGCTCACCAGTTGTGTGGCGATTTTAAGGAGGGAGGGATGGGGGTGGGGGGAAGTGGGGGATGGGGGGGGGGGTGGGGGGGTGGGGGGAGACGGGGGGGGGGGGGGGGGGGGGGGGAGGGGGGGGGGGGGGGACGGGGAGGGCGGATATGGAAATTTTTTTTTTTATTTTTTTTTTTTTATTTTTTTTAACCCTTCCCCACCCCCCCTCCCCACCTCTTCCCTTCCAAATGACTTAATTTCCAGGAGTCTTTTTTCGCCCGGCCCGTAGCTTCGAGCCCGGTATCGATTGGTCTCATCGAAATAAAGGAATTGTCAGAAAAACTACAAGAGCTTTACGACAAAGGCTCCATAAGACCTAGTTCCTCACCTTGGGGAGCCCCGGTCTTGTTTGTCAAAAGGATAGACTGGTCATTAGGATGTGCAGTGACTACCGTGAGTAATAAGTGAGGTGAAGAATCGTTATCCACTTCCTCAAGGATCTATACAATCTGCGTTATTTTGATCAACTCCTAAGGATCCTGTATTTATACTAAAGATAGATTGAGATCGGGTTATCACCAGATTAGATTAGGGAGAGCAAGACATTCCATAAGACGGCATTTGAAACTAGTATAGGTCATACGAGTGTTCAGTTATGCCTTTCGGACTAACAAACCCCACCATGCGGTATTCGATGGACATCATGAAACCGAGTGTGCAAGCCCTACTTGGATAAGTTTGTAATTGTATTCATTGATGACATACTTATTTATTCAAAGGACAAGAAAGAGCACGAAGCTTAAGAAAGAGAAGTTGTATGCTAAGTTTTCAAAATGTGAATTTTGGATTCCGAAGGTATAATTTCTTGGTCATGTCATTGATAGCAGAGGTATTCATGTGGATCCAGCCAAGATAGAATCTATCAAAGATTGGGTATCTCCTAAGACACCGACGGAGATTCGCCAATTTTTAGGTATTGTTGGTTACTATCGAAGATTTATTGAAGGGTTTTCGAAGATTGCCAAATCAATGACAAAGCTTACTCAGAAAGGAATCAAATTTGATTGGGGAGAAAAGGAAGAAAACGCTTTTCAGTTAATAATACAGAAGTTGTACAGTGTGCCAATTCTGGCTTTACCTGAAGGAAGCAAAGATTTTGTGGTCTATTGTGATGCTTCACACAAAGAGAGAAGGTGATTGCCTATGCTTCTCGACAACTAAAAATTCATGAGAAGAACTACACCACTCATGATTTAGAACTTGGATCGGTAGTGTTTGCTCTAAAGATATGGAGACATTATCTATATGGAACTAAATGCTCCGTGTTCACCGACCATAAAAGTCTACAACACATTCTTGACCAAAAGGAGCTTAACATGAGGCAGCGCCGTTGGTTAGAATTGCTGAGTGATTACGATTGTAACATTCGTTATCACCCGAGGAAGGCAAATGTAGTGGCCGACGCATTGAGCCGTAAGGAACGGATTGAGCCATTGCGGGTTCGAGCCTTAGTTATGACTATTGGCTTAAATCTTCCCAAACGAATACTACAAGCTCAGATCGAGGCCTTGAAACCAGAGAATCTTGAGAAAGAAGATGTAGGCGGTATGATCAGAAAGGATATACCTAAGAAAAAGTTGAAACCACGCGCTGATGGAACCTTATGTTTACACGGCAGGAGTTGGTTACCTTGCTATGGAGACTTAAGATCCATGATTATGCACGAATCCCACAAGTCAAAATACTCTATCCATCCTAGTTCCGAAAAGATGTATCAAGATGTGAAGAAACTATATTGGTGGCCAAACATGAAGGCCGACATCGCCACCTATGTTAGCAAGTGCTTGACGTGTACAAGGATCAAGGCCGAACACCAAAGGCCATCAGGATTGTTAGTACAACCAGCGATACCCGAATGGAAGTGGGATAATATCACAATGGATTTTATCACCAAGCTTCCTAAGTCGTCACAAAGTTTTGACACCATCTGGGTGATCATGGATCGACTTACAAAATCTGCTCACTTCTTGCCAATAAGGGAAAATGATCCATTGGACAAGTTGGCAAGGTTGTACCTGAACAGGATAGTAGCAAGGCACGGAATATCCGTGTCAATCATCTGTGATCGTGATGGGAGATTCACATCAAATTTCTGGAGATCATTTCAGAAAGCTTTGGGTACAGATATAAGTACGAGCACTGCGTATCATCCAGAAACCGACGGCTAGAGCGAGAGAACTATCCAAACTCTCGAGGACATGCTACGTACTTGCGTGATTGATTTTGGAAAAGGATGGGGTAAGCATTTGCCATTAGCCGAGTTTTCATATAATAACAGTTATCACGCTAGCATAAAGGCCGCACCTTATGAGGCACTATATGGCCGAAAATGTCGATCACCTGTGTGCTGGGCCGAAGTTGGAGAAGCTCAACTAACTGGTCTGGAATTGATCCAAGAAACAACGGAAAAGATCGTCCTGATCAAGCAGAGAATACAAGCTGCTCAGGATCGACAAAAGAGCTACGCTGATTTGAAGAGAAAGCCAATGGAGTTTGAAGTTGGGGATAGAGTTATGCTTAAGGTCTCACCTTGGAAAGGGGTTGTACGATTCGGTAAGCGGGGTAAGTTGAACCCGAGATATGTCGGACCTTTCAAGGTGTTAGCCAAAGTTGGGAAAGTTGCCTACAGGCTGGAACTTCCTCAGGAGTTGAGCAGAGTTCACCATACTTTCCATGTGTCTAATCTGAAGAAATGTTACGCTGACGAACCATTAGTCATGTCGTTAGAAGGAATTCACGTTGACGATAAGCTCCAGTTTGTGGAAGAGCCCGTTGAAATCATGGAACGGGAGATCAAACGATCGAAGCGAAGCCAAATAATATTGGTTAAGGTTTGCTGGAACTCTAGGAGAGGACCTGAGTTCACCTGGGAACGTGAAGATTCGTTCAAATAGAAATACCCACAGCTTTTCATAAACCAAGCTTCGTCATCCACTAGAAGGTCTTAAGATTTGAGGACAAAGCTCTTTTAACGGGTGGAGTCTGTATCATTTCTCAATTCCAGGTCATTTTACAACTCCTATTATTCGTCACTATTTATTTTGGTCCGATACGCGTTTACTTTTAATTTAACTTTTAAACTAAATCGTGTAGACTAGAAATAATCATTTAACGTAAACGGTCACCAAATAAATTAAGGTTTACATCAAACAAGTGTTATATAATTATTAAGAAGATAATTATTAACTTTGCGTATTTTATTTTTATTGGTCACGTAAAAGGCTTACGTTTCGTAATAAAATACATTTAGACACACCCCGGAAATACCTATACTTACCTAGACTCAAGCTAATACCTACTTTTAAACCTTAAACATAAAATTTAATCAAATCTTGTGTTAATACCCCACTAGGGCCAAATATAGGAAACTAAACCAACTAGAAATCCTTAAAAATCTTGCTAAGTACATGTACATCTAAGTTTTAATTAAGGTTTGTACTTAATGTTTCCTAGTAAGCTAATACCCATTGGATAAAGACCATTTTTGCTCTCTTTGCTCTTGGATGCCGCGGTAACATGCATATTTGGATCTCCTTATGCCGCGAACTAACAAGAAGAGAACACAAGCTCATAAGATTTGCCTAATCTAACATAATCTTGTACATCACCTAGGTAATTAATACTTGTACTCAAGTGGTTTAGGCTAAAACCATGAGTAAGTAACTAGCAAGTCTCGAAACCACCTCATAGGGCACGGTTTGGCTTGGTTTAGGACTAAAGGGTGTAACTAAGCTCACTTACCTATAAATAACACTCCCTAACTCACATAATACATTTTCACCAACCCTTAAACTCTCTCAAAGCTAAAACGATCACTCTACCCTCTAATCACTCGTCATTCACTAAAGCCGAACCATACACGACCCACTTTGGTCACTAGGGATTTAAGAGAACCCTTAAGATCACGTATAAGGTTGTCGAGATTCTCACACGAGCTAGAGACTGGGAAAACGAGCTTTGAAGGCTTAGGGTATCACACGTTTTAAGTATAAGGTTATCGAGTTGTCTCTCGATCCAAAACCAAGTGCTAAGGACTATTGTAAGTCATTCTAAGTCCTCTACGTTGTCATTCATACTCATATATCGTTACTTGATCCTAGTTTTGCTTATACTTCGAGTTTGAAACTCAAGGTTACGTGAAACATGCATGGTTCGACCCATGCATGGTTCACGCACACTTTCTTGTCGCAAAACAACATTGTGTGGTGCCATACATAAACAACTATACGTAAACTATCGTTATAATCATGGCGTGGTGGTGTGGAAACGTGTGTACGACCTTAAGGAACGATTGCATGTAGCGGGTCACGATTAGAAAATGTTAAAAACGTTACTTTGGTGCTAGTCGATTTAATGAGACCTTACAAGACACTAATAAACCTTTCGGAACCAATTAAACCCACCAAAAGGCTAACACTCCTAACGGGCCTTTTAACGAGCCAACAAGCCCGTAGCGAGAGTTTCTTATAATAACCGCGGCTTATTAACAACCACTCGGGCTAATCATGATTAGAAGTGCTTATGTTGTATTCATATATGGCCTTTACACCATTAGAACCCAAACAACCCTAATGGGCTCCAAACCCATTAACGAGCCCTAAATACAAATAAAGCTCACAATAACTCGAGTAGCATATTGAGGATCTTATGGGGGCTTAATAAGCTTAACGGACTTAAATGTACTTAATGGACCAAGCCCCAACCCCTAGAACCCATTCGGGTTCATACCCGGCCCAATAGGCCCAACAGCGGGCTTATTTGCTTATCGAATAAGCAAAATAAGCAAGCTGACCCTCTAAGTGCTTAACGGACTACAACGAGGTTATCGGACCTCAATGGACGGCCTAAACGGGCCCAAGACCGGCCCAAATTGAGAGCTTATTAGCTTATTGGCTTAATGAGAATAAGCTGAAAAGAAAACTGTTGTTTCGGCTAAATGCAAGCTGGAAAAGCACTAGGAAGGGACCAAAACACTCAACACCCTTATCGGGTTAAGTTATTGGGCTCAAAAGCCCAATAAGCTCGAAATAAGCTTCAATAAGCTCGCCGAGCTTATTGTAGGCTTAACAGCCCCGTATGAGCCTATTTAAAGTTTTCGGACCTATTTAAACCATATCGGACCTTTCGTAAGTTAAACGGACCTTAACGGGCCCAATAAGGCCCGTTAAGCAAAAATAAGCTCGAATAGCTTATTTATTAGCCGAAATCGCTTTGTTGGCTTATTTGAACTAAATAAGGCCAAATGCCACTTGTCGGGATTTAATTTGGATGAAAATGCGATTTTCACAAGTCAAGGGACTAATAATGCAATTTCCGAAACTTAGGGGTTAACCTTGTCACCTTTCGAAATACAAAAACTACGGGGACTATTTTTGAAATATTCTGAAACTTAAGGATGGAAGTGAAACTATAAAGACCTAAACTATCTCCTTGTAAACTTAAGGGACTATTTATGTCATTTTCCAAAACTAGAAGGTTTAAAATGTAAATATGTATATTTGTAGACCTAGGGACTAAAAGTGGAATAACTAGAAACTTAAAGGTATTTTAAAAACAAAAGTGAAACCTTTAACACGTCGGTCGAACAATAAAGTATTCGGACAACGAACGATTTAATAACAAACTAATAAATAAAATATATTTATTAATAATGTTTTTCACGTTTCTCGAAGACCATCGAGACTATAAATACAATGATCTTGTGTGTCACCACACAAGTGATGACGGTATATATATATATATAAACTTAAAATGGGATTTAGTTTATACAATGAGTCGTTAGTTAAATGTGTAAACTAAGACTTGACCGTACTTACTTAGGTACTTAACGGTGTGATTCACTGCTTACCTGGATACTTATTATCGTTCAGAGAACTACCGGCTAAGGTGAGTTCATAGCCCCATGCTTTACAATTATTTAAATGATTTACATCCTTGGGGTGATAACATGCTTTGTTTTACAAACTGGACGCAAGTGTACATTTTATGCCATGATTACGTGTTTGCCTAAGTTACCATAACCCCTTCATGTCCATGATCATGAACTGTTAATTGCATAGATGTAGTTGGGAATTACATTGTGCGGGCGCGAATGTTATGAATAGATCTATTAGGGATTGACGGTCCCCGTTCGGGTGATTAGCTATCACCGGGAACGAACGCATACCATGTCGAATTTGGGATGTTGCAGGGTTAGCACATTATTCACGGACACTCATTGGCAAATATATTTGCATTCACATATGTCGAACTTTAGTGTCATGAGCTTAGGAAAACGTAATTACCTTTTATGATGTTTGTATTTGTTGCTTAATCATACACTTGGAAATCTTGCGGTCCTACCATTGATTTACATAAACCTGTGAATTCACCAACTTTATGTTGACGTTTTAAGCATGTTTTTCAGGCCAATAAGGCACGAGGTGCGATGATACATTGGGGGTCAATAATTGAAGAGTCAACACTTAAAGATTTGGAGTCTTATTACACCTTGGGGACAATTGTTATAAATCGGAATCTTTATCTATTTTGTTGAACCATTTGAAGCCATGAGCTTATGTAACAAACAAGTATTTTGTTAATCCAATGTATCTTTTTCAAACGACACGTTTAGTAGTCGTTCTCTGATCTTGTGCTATTGACCCAATAATGTAACGCCTTCGGATATTCAACATTCCGCTGCATACTCAGATTTGAGGGTGTTACACGGAAGCATTGTAATATTAGGCTCGTTTTGTTCGCAATTGGGAGATCTTTCTGCGGGTATTATTGATCTGAATGAATCGATAGATATGTGTTATATATTTGATAAATAAAGTTTATTATATAAAAATGTCGTAAATAGTTAAAAGTTGAGAGCAAGTTTTGTAAATTTTCTTTTTTTTCTATTTATATTAAACTTCAACAT
>BQNB010038088.1:0-41607 GCA_026074375.1 Tanacetum coccineum | reverse complement strand
TGGCATTTGATGTTGCTTCCTCGAAGCTTCCCCACGTATGAAATTCCTTTTATGCCCTTGGCTCTAGGGTTTTGATTGGCTGGAGTACTGAAACGACAAAATTACCCCTTCCACTTTATGGCTATATAATGGACACGCAGCTGTGGTGTTAAAGGGAGTTAGTTTTTAAGTTTTTTTATATAGTAGTAGGTGTAGATTTAGGAGTAGTGTAGTATAATTTTTAGCTTATTGTAAAAGCTTTTATAGCTTATTTAGCTTATTGTAATGAAGATTTTGAGATTATTAATGAAGATGTTTAAGGTTTGTTTTTATGAAATGCTTATTATTTCTTAATGCTTATTTTCTTTTAATGCTTATTCTTCTTCTACTTTTTCTTTTCTTTTGCTTATTTCCAAATAAGCTCATGCTTATAGCTTATTTTTGGATCCCATCTCTTGAGCTTATATTCTAATAAGCTACTTCCATAGCTTATTTAGACTAGCTTATTTTATATTGTTTTCAATTTAGAGCTTTTTGAGTGAGCTTATTTTAGCTAATTTTTCGATTGCTTATTTTTATTCAAGCTTAATTTTTTCTTTATATAGATCTAATCCTTAATAATATACCCGATCCGAGTTCACTTGATTAAACACCTTAGTTTCGAGTGGATTAGATCTAAAAATAATAGATCTTTGGTATGTGCTTAATTACACATACTATTTTCCATTAAAAACGGACTTAAATGACAAAAAACGTACCAAAAATACATCGTATTTGTATGTTTTGCATTTTTATTGTGCAGGAAACGGATATTCAAGAAAAGGACAAAAACAAAGCTAAAAACGGACAAAACCGAGCACGGAATGGAAAAGTGTGAAAAGACGAAGCCAAAAAGTCAACAAAAAAGTTAAACAGTCAAAGTCAAAGTCAACCCCGACAAAGTCAAGTCAACTCCGAGAAGCTGAATCAGAAAATACTAACTTGAGGGACCTAAATTGCCAAACCTCAAAGATTGTATTGCAAGGATAAATGACGAGGGTTGAAAATGCAATTTAAAGAAAATGCAACTTAAGGGGGTAAGTCTGCCAACCCCTTAAAGTTGTAACACCACAAGGACTGATTTTGCAATTGGACGTATAACTCTCAAGGGGCTTTCTTGCCAAACCCTCAAACTTGTAACACCTAAAGGACGAATTTTGCAAATGAAGTTATAAGGATGAGGGACCATTATTGCCAACCACACAAACTTTACCCTGCCCTTTTCCAAACTAAAATTCCCGTCAAAACTAACCCACCCCAAGTTACGAGTATTCCTCGCTCCTTTTACCCTGAAACCCCATCAACACCATGGGTAAAACCCCTCCTTCTCCTCCACTACAACCAGTACCCAATGCCATTATTTCGAGTTAAAACCAACGGTTGTGATGAAGATCAAGGAAGCACAAATTGATCTCAAGGGGATGATTGAAGGCCAGGATTGCATTTTGAGCTTTACTCTCACAAAAGAAACACAAATGGTGTTTATTTCTCACTGAAAAAACACAAAGGCAAAGATTGAAGATTTTGGGGTTTCGGGTATAAATACCCACCCCTTGGAAGCCATTAGGATGACCTCTGAATTTAGCATTTTTATAATTTTTTATGTTTCTTAGTTAAATCCAGCTTGTACTTTCAATTTAATGTACTTTTTTTCAAGTTAATGAAAAATCAAGTTTTTCTCAATATCTTATTTTTAGCTTAATCTTTGTTCGAACTACTGAAAAAGGGTTCTAAAGGTTTTTAATTCATTATATAAGCTGCTGAGACTGAAAAGCCATAAGCTTCTTCATAGCTTATTTGGTTTTTAAGTAAAAGTAAAAGGTTTGACCATAAAAGTCAAATAAGCAAAAGCATGGAGCATGGTATAATTTGGATGACCATGGGTTAGAGTCTGTGGCAGACGCATAGGAGGTGAATTTAAAGCTTATTGGAAGCTTTTATATCAGCCATAAGCTTTGGATTGTTTGTGAGCTCCCTTTCCTATTTTTCTCATTTAAAAAAAAATACTGTAGCATAGCTTATTAGGGCTTATTTTTGCTTAATACTGCTTAATTATACTCATGTATGCTTATTATGCTAGCTTTGGTAATCCTAGAATGCTTGTTTAAGTTTTAGAGTAAAATTGCAAAAATATAGCTTGTTATTGCTTATTTAGACTTAGCTTATTTAAAGTGCTTATTGGTTAATAATTTTTGTCTTAAGCTGCTTCAATTAGATCATTGGCCATCTGTTTTCAAGTTTAGATATTTAAAACCTCCTAAATCAGTTTTAAAAGGAAAAATGAATGCTTAAAGGGGTGTTTGGCACAAGGCCAATATGGGTAAAAATGGAAAATTTATTGGGTTGAGGTCATTAAGTCATTTTTAACTATCTTAACTAAGTGGTATTAAGCTGTTTTAACAAGGTTTTAAGGTTCAAGGTTAGTTTTAAGGTTTTTCTAATAAGCCCTTAAAATTTGAGTTCATATATCAGATCCTAGGTACTTATATGATTAAGCCATTTATAGCTCACTTTGAGCATTGTTAAAAAGTGTTTGTTCATGTTTAAATGCAGAAGTGCATTAACCATTTGAGTCCAAGCCATTCTGTCAAAGTTTACTTTAGTGTAAAAGGTTCAATTTTAAATCTGAAAATTAGTCAAGTTAAAAGCATTTTTAAGATCTAACTTTTTGGTGTATAAGCTCATTTTGTTTCACATTTCATCTGTATCAGCTTATTCTAAATTTGTTATAGCTTTTACTTGCTGAAAAAGAAGCCTGCAAAAAGGTTTTTGCCTTTTTAGCAAAACACACTCAATATGCATTGAGTGTGTCAAGCCTTTTCACAAGCCCATTTCTTGGCTCATAAGCTTTGCAAGCCTCTTTGTCTTTGCTGTGTTAATAAGCCCTTAGGTCAAGCTTAAGGTTCACATAAGCCTTTTATTCTCAAGAAGCCATTTAGGTGCTTATTTTTAAGCCCTTTTATTGTCATTTAGGCTGTTTGGCTTAAGCAACTCCCCTGGTGCTGGGAAGTAAATAAGCCCATTTCTGGCTTATTTGATGCTTTTTAATTATTGTTTTTTGTGCTTATGTGCTTATCTTGTGTGCTTATTTGACTGTCATTGCTTATTTTCCCATCTCATTAGCTTAATTTGTGTAAAAAGCCAAAAAGAAAAGCAATTTGTGCCTTGTTTGAATCTGTCTGACATAGCTCTTTCTATAAGCTTTTCTATAGCTTATTTGTCTTTCAAAATGCTATTTGATTCCTGATTTGAATAGGTTTTAGGCCAATCTTTTAAGTTTTCTAGCTTAAAAGGCCATAAGATTATGTTTTTGGGCTTATTTTTAAGCCCAAAATGGCCCAATTGTTTGTTTTGTATGCCATTTTGTGTCAGCAGCTTTTAGCTTATCTTTGCTTATTTTTCTTTTTATTCTGCTTATTTAGGACTACTTTTGCTTATTTAGGGTAGTTAAGACTTAGGGTAGCTTAATTTTTCTTTTTTTGCTTATTTAGGCCAAAAAGCCCATCAATTAGCTTATTTTTAAACTTAGTGTACAAAAAGGGAAATCTGCCAACTTTTTTAGCTTATTGCAAGCTTATTTTTAAGATACAATTTTTTTTAAAGTTGCTTATTTTCAGGTTTTCAAAAAAGTTGTAAATTTTTTTTTGGCATTTAAAAAGGTTTGGGAGAGGGGAAGCCAAGGGTGAGCCAAGGCTCGAACCCAAGACCTCAACCCTACCTCCCACACCTTTTAAACCAACACCTCTACCGCTGTGCTACAATAGCTCATCCGGTAGAGGTTGTATAGGTTTAATATTTAAGAGCTTTTAGGCCCTTAAGCCCCCAGCCCATTTTTAGCTTATTACACAGCTTATTCGATAAGCTGTGTAAGCCTTTTTATTTTTCTAGGAACCATCAGCACTTTAACTATTTTGTGTAATTTTTCCAGAATTTTTTATACACGTTTAGTATTTTTTATAATTTATTTTGTTTAAAAACTTTAAAAAATCATAAAAAATAAAATAAAAGTCAGAAAAATATAAACTTTTTTTAAAAAATTTTCTTTTGTCATATAGTTTCTAGGAAAAATATTTGTTTTCTTGTAGGGTCATTTTTGCAAAGTTTCACTTTTTAAAGAACGGGATTCGTCCCCGTTTTTGATTTGACTCGTTTTTTGTCCAAACGAACTCCGTTTTTAGTCTAGTTTTTTTTAAACTTCGTTTTTAGTCAAGTAGAATCTATTTTTAGTTTAAAAATTGTTCTAGGGTTAAAATTGCAAAATTTAGGTTTTTGACCCTCGTTTTCCGTTCCGTTTTAGGATTTAAGCGTTATAGCTTTCGTTTTTAGGTTTAATTTATTCGTTTTTGCATTTTTAATCATAGTAATAGAAAAATCCAATCAATCATCGTTCCATTCAAGCATCAATTATCAACTCGTCATACGATTCTCAAATTGCACACCTCGTTGGGACATACGACCCGGGAATCATACTTCCGGAAACATATATATTTTAATTTGTGAATACTTGACCAATCCTTGGCTAAGGGTAATTGGTTGATTATTTTCCTATATTATTATATATATACTATTGACGAATCAAGGGGTTCCATAAAACTATTCACCGTATTTGAGAGACCTTCTATTGCAAGGCATTGAGGAGAAGAGTTCTAAGAATTTATTCGTGCTTGTGATGTGTATCAACGACATAAGTCTGAAAATTTATCCCCTGCAGGTCTACTTCTGTCCTTACCCATTCCTAACCGAATTTGGGAAGATATATCTATTGGAATAATATATTGCTTGCATTCAACTAATGACCAATTACAATATGTAATTACATAGGAGTATTATAGATATCAGATAAGCCTAATAATGAATAATAGAGCCCATAAGGCATGAATGCTAACGTCTACACTCCCTCGCAGTTGGAGCGGGAGGGTACCGCACAGTCAAGCTGGTACGAAACTTCTCAAACAAAGTAGAAAGCAATCCCTTGGTGAAGATATCGACATATTGATAACACGATGACACATGAAGAACTCGAATCTGACCTTGAGCAACCATATCAGGAACAAAATGAATATCAATCTCTATGTGCTTCGTCAGCAGGTTCCGAACTGGATTCACAGTCAAGTGTATAACAATCACGTTGTCATAATAAACAAGAATAACATAGTGAAGAGGTGAATGTAACTCACTAAGTAAAACAGTCTCAACAACTGAATTTGCAACCCTCATGTAATCGGATTCAACACTAGAGCGAGAAAGAGTGTGTTAACGTTTTGCAGACCACGGGAGAAGATTAACTATGGTGCAATTGCTCGAAGCACCCACCGAGGGTTACGAGGATGCGATCGTTGTTTCCTGAAATTACCACGAACAACTTTGAGATCAGCATGGCCTACTTAATCATGTGTCAGAAACAAGCAATTTTTTGACATGATAAAGAAGACCCACATCTCACATCCTATATTTCAACAAGATCACTTCTACGATGAAGTTCCGAACGTCCCGATACATTCGTTAAGCTATGCTTTTCACCATTTCCTGCCACGTGGAGCCACCCAGATTTGGCTTGAAAAAGAACCCCCTCGATTCGATTCTTACATGGATGATCTTGTGTTCAAAATTCGAATAACAATTCATCCACCCTAAAACAACAAATTTTCGAACTGAAGATCATAGATTTCAACAAAAATTTGATGAAACGTTTTACAGGCCTGGAACCGATCAATGATCTTCTTAGAGGTGGCCGCATCAAGGGTTTTCAGAATTGCATCAACTCGATACATTCTATAATGCCTAAATTCGAATGATCAAGATCATGAACCCGCTGCGGGTGGTAACTTTCTGGATAAAATGCTCAAGAATGCCTAAAAATCATCGAGAGCAAAGTCCCAAAGTTCGTCAATCACGAAGCAAAGGCCATTGATTCCAAAGTGAGTACCAGCTCTCTACCCCAGCAGTTTCATCCTATGTTGCTGAGACTCAGAAAGGATTATGGTTAGAGAATTGATACTTGATAAGAAAAACCAAAACTCCATCACACCGCTCCCGTAAAAGCGGTCGAGCAAAGTTGTGTAACTTGCGGGGGTGGTCATTCTTACCAAAATTGTCCAGCCACCGATGGCAACATTTATCGTGACAATATCCAAGAATACGTGTCACAAGCCGCCGCAGTTAACTATAACCAAGGGAATGCCAGTTACCGACCTCAGATGGTTGCAAACCAAATTCGACCTCCCGGTTTTCCTCCTGTGCAAAACCATCAGAACAACCAAAATCGGGGGATCAATTTCAACCAAAATCGGGGGAACAATTTTAACCAAAATCGGGGTAATAATTTCAATCAAGGACAAGTTTACCAACCCCAGATTAATCAACCCCCGACTTTTCAAGCTCCACCTTACCAAGCTCCAGTTCCTCCAGCACCAGGTGTGTCTAAGTCCGATTTTGATAACTACGTCAAAGCTAATGACGCGGTTATGCAAAATATGCAAAATCAAATGGCAAATATAACGGACCTGATCACCAAATTCGTGAATAGTAATACCGCTTCTACTTCGGGCTCGGGTTCTCTTCCAAGCAACACCATTGCTAACCCAAAAGGTGATGTGAAAGCAATCACAACCCTAACGTTGTTCTCCTATAATGGACCTCAAATTTCTTCTCCTCCTAAAGAGAAGGAAAATGAACCCGAGGTGACAAAGGATGCGGTGCAACCAAGCACCGAAAACGTCCAACCTCCGGTGGTCCAAACTGATAACCAAATTGGTGAGCCCGTTGTTGCTTCAAAGACTAAACCAACCTTGCCATATCCTTCAAGGGCCAACAAAGAGAAGCTCCGTGAAAAAGACGATCTTCTAGCTTCAAAATTTATGGAGATTTTTCGGAATCTCCATTTCGAGCTAAGTTTCGCGGACGCTCTCCTACACATGCCCAAATTTGCACCACGTTTAGGAAAGCTCCTCAATGACAAAGATAAATACTTGAGTGACAAACACACCGGTAAACAAAAATTGCTCAGCGGTTACCTAAAAAAGGTTTCCCGAGAAACTGAGACCCGGTAGATTCGTTATACCGTGGTGACTTTTTCCGGAGATGAATGAATGCTTAGCCTTGGCCGATCTCGGTGCAAGCATCAACCTAATGCCTCTCTCCATTTGGAAAGAACTAAGTCTCCCAGCTTTGACCAAAACCCGAATGATACTTGAACTTGCCGACCGAACGATTTCTACTCCAACCGGCATCGCCGAGGATGTTTTCGTGAAAGTTGGAACGTTCTTCTTTCCTGCCGATTTTGTGGTCGTTGATTACGTTGCCGATCCTCGGGTTCCCCTAATCTTAGGAAGACCTTTCTTGAGGACGGCACGTGCCTTGATCGACGTTCACGGTGAACAAATGACCCTTAGACATGATGACCAATCCGTGACCTTCAAAGTTGGTGATACTAAGACTTTCTCCTACAATATCATTGAATCGGTTAACCGAGTCGATGTTATTGACATTGCTTGTGAAGAATATGTTCAAGAAGTACTTGAAATTTCTGAAAGTGGCAATCCCACTTCTACTTCGGACCTTATGATCGATTCTCGCTCTCCATCTTTCACTTCCTTCGGAGGAAGTGATTTTCTAATGGAAGAGATCGATGAATTTCTTGAACATGATGATTCAATACCACCAGGTGTTGACGGCATCTATGATTCTGAGGGAGATACTGTTTACCTTGAGGAATTATTAAGTGTGATCAATAGTGACCCAAATCTCCCTCCATCACCAGTTTGTGAAATCAATGTGCCTGATAAGATTAAATCTTCATGTGAAGATCCTCCCGACCTTGAACTCAAAGACTTACCATCCCATCTTGAGTATGCATTTTTGGAGGGTGATGACAAATTACCCGTCATAATCGCTAAAAACTTGAAAGAATAGGATAAAACCGCCCTGATAAAGGTTCTTAAGTCACACTGTTAGGAATAATGTTTTCTTAACTTAGTACCGTCAGTACAAATAGTTAGTACCGACAGTTATACTTAGTACCGACAGTACAAAGTAGTTAGTACTGTTAGTTAGTTAGTACCGTTAGTAATAAAATAGTTAGTACCTATGACAAGATATTTAAAAGATATTTTTGAGATATTTGTCAGAAAGATATGTAAGCCTTTTAGGGTTATCCTTATGATATAAAAGGAACCCTAGGCATAGTTAGACACAAGAGTTCAACACAAGATCATACAGAACATACAATATCATAGTTAGCAATCTGTGATCCTCAAGAACACTTTAATAAAGTTGTTAAACTCAATGATGCAACACGTAAAGACCAATGCCCTTTACATTCATGATCATAAGCATGAAAGATTAGCCGGAAATGAGTACTATTGCTTTGGACTTATTATCCGTCTACGTTCAGATCCCAATTGACCCACTTGATCAAGTAGAAGACTACCTTCATCAGCCCAACGTGACATTTGCCTATCGTCGCATGCCTTTTGGGTTATGCAATGCACCTGCACGTTCAAAGGTGTAAGGTTGCAATCTTTCCACCGCTAAGATTGAGAAAACCATGGAGAGTTCTTCATGGATTATTTTCATCATTTCGTGAATCTTTCTCCTCTTCTTTCCCATTATGACAAATGCTCCAAAGGTGTTAAAGACACCAATCATGTGCTAAATTGGGAAAAATGCCACTTTATGGTCAAGAAATGAATAGTCCGAGCCATAAAGAATTTACTAAATCCTGGATTGAGGATGATAATCAAAATTTGATGACATTGCAAAAATACCTCATCCCCATTACCGTGAAAGGTATTTCGCAGTTTTCTCGTCCACGCGGATTCTCCCGACGATTTATTCAGGATTTATTCCAAAATCGCCCGGCCTAAGACCCACCTCCTTGAGAAAAAAACTCCGTAATCTTCTCGAAGGAATGCAACGAAGCATATTACACCCTTAAGATGAAAGTTAGACCCAGGGCTCCAATTCTAGTTGCTCCCGATTGGGACTTGCCCTTTGAAATCATGTGTGATGCAAGTGATTTTGCTGTTGAGGCAGTCCTAGGGCAACGTAAGACCAAGCACTTCCAACCGATACACTAAGCGAGCAAAACTTAGACCGAATGGCACAATCCACATAACACTACAACGGAAAAAGACTACTTGGCCGTAGTGTATGCTTTCGAGAAATTCCGGCCATAACTTGTCTTGTCCAAAAGCATAGTGAATACGTACCATACAGCTTCTCAAAATACTAGCATGCAAAGCCGAACTAAGCCAAGATTAGCTCCGTTGGTGATTTTGCTGCTCCAATGAATTGATTCGTTACTCGTGATAACAAAAGGAGCAAAAAATCTCGCCGAATACCACCATTCTATACTTGAAAATCCCCAACAAAGTGAGCTCGAAAAAGGAAAGTTACGAAACCTATTTCCACTCGAGACACTGGGATGGTTACTTTCGTGGTTATGATAATGCCTCATGTTTGCCGATTTTTGCAAACTACCATGTCGGGGAATTTGTTATTAAAGGTATTTCTTCTCATCAGAAAGAAAGTTTATTCAAGACTTCAAACACTACATTTTGGGACGACCCCTTTCAATTCAGATCTGTGCTGACCAAGTAATAAGGCGTTTGTGGTTTGTGGCAGAACTTTTGACATTCATAAGCTTGCCACAGTGGACCCACTGGGGGACACTACGGTGCCAATTACACCGCTAAAAAGATCTTTGATTCAGGTTTCTATTGGCCCACGATCTACAAGGAAGCCCACGACTTTGTCACCCGATTTGACATATGTCAACGTCAAGGCAAAATTTCGCAACGTGATGAGATGCCACAAAACTCTATCTAAGTAGCAAATCATTGACATGTGGGGCTTGAATTTTATGGGCCGTTTTCCGTCTTCAAGAGGGAACAAATATATAACTCATGGCGTTGAGTATTATCAAAGATGGTTAAGCAAAATCGCTCCCCACCAATGACGCCCGAGTTGACTGCGAAATTTCTTAAAATCTCTCTTCGTTAGATTCGTGCACCTCGTGCAATCAAAGTGATCGCGGAACCCATTTTTACAATGACCAATTTGGCAAAGGTCATGGCTTAAATACGGAGTCACTCCTCGTCCTCGCCGACAGCGTATCATCCCCCAAACAATATACAAGTTAAGGTATCCAAATCGTGGATTGAAACGAATTTCTTGGAAAGGACCGTTCGGCGAAAAACGTGCCTCTATGGTCGGATTAAACTAGAGACGCACTGGGCTTTCCGCACAGCTTACAAATCACCCATCGGTTGTACTCCATACAAGATTGGTGTTACGGCAGGCATAGTCATCTTCCGATTGAGCTCGAGCACCAAGCTTACTGGGCCCTTAAGCTACAAACTTTGATAACAAAACCGTGGGTGAATCACAGAAAAAGTTCAAACTCAACGAACTTAAATGAACTTTGTGATCATGCCTATAGAAAACTACTTTGATCTATAAAGAGAAAACAAAGAGAATCCATGACTCCAATATCAAAAACGCAGTTTTTCAACATCGTGATCGAGTCCACCTACAGCAAACTTTAACTCTAGAATAAATATTTTCTCAGGCACGCTTAAGACCCTGTTAGAGTGGACCATTCACTGGTAACCCAAGTTTTTCCATATGGCACAGTCTAGTTATCCCACAACTCCGGGCCTAAATTTCAAGTAAATGTTCACCGTTTAGAATCACTACTTTGGATGGAACGTACCACATATTTGGTAGTCCAAGATCTCCCGACATTCCCCATGGACCAATAAATTCGGTAAACGAGTCAAAGCATAGCGACCTTAAACAACGCTTCGTGGAGGCACATCCCATGCTTATCATAGTATTGTGTTAGAAAATGAATAAAGTGTTTTTCATGTTGATGTGGAGACTCGCCTCTTCCATTACCCGGTTTCGTGTTTGTGTTGAGATTGTCCAGGTATTCCGATTGTTGAAGACTAATGGTGCTCCATCATTGTCTTTCATCCATAAACAAGATTTTTCACATCCTCAGCATTCAATTTTGGGAAATCCAGTATCCAAACCTTAATCAACTAACGTTTTATCTTTGGTCACACACATAAACGGCCATAGATTTACGTATATGCCCCCTTTCAAAACATCGATGATGAGTTTAGTTCTAGTAAAGTGGGGGGGAGGTGAACTTCGAATTGAATTTCCTTGCAGCCGTTGTAGTCACGAAATCCTAATTTACGCACCAAATTTTTGCAAAAAATACCACAAAAAAAAATGAAAAAAATTTCAAAAATTTCAAAAAAAAATCAGTGTTTTGGTCACAGTTTTGACTTCCTAATGGGTAAATGAGAATAATTTTTGACTCGATCAGGGCTATGTTTGACCCTAGCAAGTTCCTCCATAGTAGGCTAAACTTTCACGAATTCTATTTGCATCGAATTATTAATAAGTAGAAGAACAATAAGTGAAAGAGTTAAATGTAGTTTAGGTGCTAATCAAGATTCCTTCTAAACTTAATTGAGTAACTTGTGGTTTTTCTCCCATAGCTTTCTAACCACCTATCAATATGTGCACAATTCAATTCAACTAAGTCAATCGATGTTTTTAAGAAAAAAGCTTCAAATTTGAGTATCTTGATTCTTAAAGCGAGTTTATTTCTTCTTAGAGTAATGTTGAAGTTAAAATGCCAAAGAAGGCATGAATGAACTATGAATTCAAAAATGCATATATTGAAATTATGCAATGAAGCATACATTTGAGAAATAGGAGCAAGTAAAAGATGGGTCTGATATCCCACTCCGCTAACCACGAGGTGGGGGTATCAAAACAAAGAACATCTTACTTCTATGGATTAGGTGTGTTTTTAGATATCTCACCATGTAGCGATGTCTAAGTGGGGTTTCAAACAAAGACACCTAATCCTTAGCCATATTAGGAAGAAAGGTTGTTGTTATTTCCCACTACGCTAACAACGCTGGGTGGGTTTTCAAACTAAGAACATCTTCGTTGGTTGTGATATCCTATCTAGGGAGCGCAGGCCTAGGTAGTGTGTCCTACTAAGCAACCAATCCTAACTTTAAGAACTTATGATTATGATTATGAAGATGTTGCAAAAAGTTCTACAGTTAAAATTTCGTTCTTTAAAATCAAGTTACAAGGTCCTAATAAGTTGTTGCTTTGAGTCTTGATTCATCTTGAATTACGACTATGAAAATAAGTTGATCTATGTTGACTTGAAATGAGTACAACCCAAACATTTAAATCATATCTCAAAGATTGGGAGTTAAAAAGTAACACAAGTTCCACCCGCATAATTATGAGTTCTTAACATTTAGACTTATAATAGACAAAGATCATGTTTAATTGCTTGGATGGATCTATGAAAAATCGGGGACGATGAATTTATCTGTCAGGACATCCTAGATTATTCTATGGACGCTTCTCATTCTATAATCCCAGTGTTTATAAAATAAAGGAAGTCGAACAGGCAGTCAAGAAAAGAAAAAGGAAAATCCAAAAATATTAGGGATAGTTAGTGTATAGATAAAAAAAATGGTGAAAACGGGACTTGTCGAAGCTATTGATTCTTTAAGTTCCCCTTGACGAACACTTAGCTACTTTTCGAGGTAATTAGTCGAGGGGGTTCGAGATTCTTAGTTTTCTTGAGTGTTTACTCATAACATTTTGCGAGAGACCACGGCAATACCTTAGTATGGGGGATTTTGGTATATGCTTAATTACACATACCATTTTCTATTAAAAACAGACTTAAAAGACTAAAAATGTACCAAAAATACATTGTATTTGTATGTTTGCATTTGTATTGTGCAGAAAACGGATATTCAAAAAGAAAGCCAAAAACGACCAAGCACGGGAAGGAAAAGACAAAGCCAAGTCAAGTCAAAGTCAAAAGTCAGCCGAGTGAAGAAAATACAACTTGAGGGACTAAAATTACCAAACCTCAAGTTGTATTACAAGAATTAAAAGACAAGGGTTGAAATTGCAAACCGGGCAAAGTTTGCATTGAAGTTATAAGACTTGAGGGGACAAAGCTGCCGACTTACCCAAAAGCCATTTTTCCCGCCCAACAAAACCCAGGTACAGATAGGGGATGTCGTCCCATACTTCTTCCCTGCAAAACCACTCAACACCCTAGATAAATCATTTCAACCACTCCTCTATCAACCCCCCAGCTGTATAAGTGCCATGTTGGCAATCCCTCACATTTCCAAGTATTTTCCGAGAAGGCTATGAATTGACTCCAAATAAGCACAAAAGAAATTTGAAAGGCTGGGATTTGTTTTAGAATCGCCTCACGCAACAAGCACACTTAGTTTTTGTCTCTACAAAGAAACACAGAAGAAAGAGGTCCCAAAGAAGAAGACTTCGGCTATAAATAGAGCCTTTTGTAAGCCTTTGAGGCAACTAGTTAATCTTAGAATATCTTAGCTTAATTTTCAATATCACTTAGCTTATTTCAGTTCTTAAAGTTATTTACAGCTTTTACTTTCAGCTTTGTAACACTTTCAAGTTTTAATGCAAATTGGAGGTTTTAAGTCAATTTACAATTCCAGTGTTAGTTACCATAATGTTGTTTTATTAATTCAAGAAAGCTCATCACACAGCTTGTTTACAAGCTGCTTTAATTAAGTAAATTTAAAAGGTTAAGTATTACATAAAACACTCTTAAATACACCACACTTATTCTATAGAAGATAAGCCAGTTCTGGATGGGCTTATGGACACTACTAGCTTGTTTTATGCAAGCTAGAGCTTGTAGATTCTTGGTTTAGCCCTGTTTTAAGCAAAGGTGTTGTAAGTTTCTCTTTTTCTTGTTTTTCTATTTACTATAGAACTGCTTATTAGTGCTTATTCTTGACTTAAATATGTTTATAAGTATTCTATTTGTTATTTAACAATCTGTTTTTAATAATTTAGGACCAAATCAGCTTAATATAAAAAGAAAAATGATTTGTGAAAACTTTAAGGGATATTTTGAACTAACAGTACTAACCCATAGTTAGTACAGCAAGTTCACAATTGGAACTTAACAGCTAGCAGTACTAACTTACAAGCTACCCATACTAACTCCAAGTAAGTATGTTAGTAAAACTTAGTACTGGTGGTTCATTTTATCTTATCAGTCTTATTATTTCTGCTTATTTAAGATTTCCTAGGCTATTTATAGTAGATTAAACAATTTTCCTGTACTAGTTCTTTAGGCGTAAGCTTATTTAAGCTATTTTCCTATTTCAAAGTATTTTCAATAGTGTATCATATTGTAGCCTTTTAGCTTATTTGCCATTGTAGATTATTCTAGTTTGCCTCCATATCTTATGCCTGAAAGCTTATTAGGGGTAGTTAAATATCGTGTTTGAGCTTATTTGCTGTAATTTTCTTGCTTCATTTGAAAAAACAGTACTAACCTTAAGCAACATTACTAACTAAAGCTAGCAATTGACTGAACTCCAAGTTAGTACATGGTAGTTAAAACTGTTAGTAATTGTTGTTAGTACTGCAGAGTTTTCTTGCTTAATTAGCTTATTTGCTTTTGTGAATTTGCTTATATAGAGTTAGTTTAGCTTTTTTGGTTTAATCTTAAAGCTTATTTGAGCTTATTGTGTCCTTCGTTAAAAGTTATATAAATGATTTACCATTTCTAGCTTTTTATTCTGTTTCCAGCATATTTTCTTGTTATTTTTCTGTGTCATTGCTTATTATTGTTAAGTACCCAATCATTCCATGGTCATATCAAACATTCCGATCATGCATTCGTCATTTCGATTTTCAATTCAAGCCTCGTTGGGGACATAACGACCGGATACACCCTAAACTGCCTTCCGTTTCTTTGGTCTCCGGAATCTGATCCGTTGTTTGTGATATTTATCCATTTATTGCATATAAAATAGGTGAATAAGAAGCTTAAGACAGTTGGTTATGTTCCATATTGTAACTTTTCATCATAATACACTCACCATTTTCCCATCCCATTCTACCTCATAACCATCACAACCCACATCACACTCTTTTTCTTGGTTTGATCATAAGAATTTACTAGAATTCTACAAACTTCGATGGAATTCGAGTCTGGACCAGAAAATACTTGGGAAAGGGAGATCAAATGTGGAAGAAAATACCCTCATCACTTTGATTTTAACAAGAAGGCGGGCAACTAGATGAAATGATCTTCAGGGACGAAATCCTTTTTATAGGGAAAATGCCTGTGACAATTCGTCAATTGCAGGCATTATTTTATTCTCTAGTATAATTATATTTGTTCATTTTTATGGTTAAGATATAACACACGACTAACCGGTAGAATTAGGGCTTCAATCATAAGCTCCATTGATTATTCATCAATTTGAGTGTATCAGAAGTATCTATCCAATATCAAGGCATACTTGAATCAATGTGTTAAATCGCGCATTAGGGAGAGTAGGAATCATTAAAAGGTAAATTTTGCCTCCAAGATAGACAAATGATGATTCATCAGCATTTTGCACCTGTGGAAGTACTAGCAGCACTAACATTGGGTGTGTTAGACCTACTACAAATGATGATCTCAAAGCACTAACAAATGGCCTAACAGTACTAAGTTGGTTAGTACAAAGTAGCTTTGACTGCCTTCATTTGAGATGCAATTCTCCTCTTTTCTTCTTCAAAGGCTTATCTTGATTCATCATTCATAGCATTAGCAATTACTTCTTGAGTAACCATCATCTCAAGTTCATCTTGCCAGACTTGTTCATCTTCTGGCATCTGATGTTGTCCTTCCTTATAAAAAACATCTTCTGAAACTTGTATACCCTTGTCTAGAGAAGCATTTTCAGAAGGTTGTTCTTGTGCATCCTGAACAACATCCTTTACTGGAATCCTTATCCCATGAGGTTGTAGTGGGAAGCAGTATGTATTCTTGAGTAGGTCCTTTATCTTTTCCTGATGAACCTGCAACATAAGAATCTTGTGTACCTGCATTCACAATAACCTGATTTTCTACACTAACAGGAATATAATTCATTGAAATGGTGAGAAAATCAAGATCAAACATCCAATTTGGACCAGTTCCTGCCACATTTGGTTGATCTTCAAGAAAATTAATGTGCAGATTCTCTTCTACCCTTTTGGTCCTTTTGTTGTATACTCTAAAGGCTTTACTAGAGGTAGAGTATCCAAGCAAATAACCTTCATTAGATTTCCCATCAAATTTTCCTAAGGAATCTAAGGTGTTCAAAATAGTCAAGGGGCACCCAAAAGGTCTCATAAAACTAATACTAGGTGATTTACCTATTAATAGTTCATAAGGTGTCTTATTTTGAGGTTTGGTCACTAATACCCTATTCAGTACATAGCAAGCAGTATTAACTGCCTCTGTCCAAATGAGCGATGGTAAAAGTGAGTATCCAAACTATAGTAACTATGCCGCCTCAATTAGGGTCCAGTTTTTCCTTTCTGCAATACCATGTTGCATTTGGATTCTCGCTACACTAACTCCCTTTTGATTCCTTTCTTAAGCAACAAAAATTCATTCAAACATAGTTCTTAAACACTGTCCCATTAATCACATCTAATGATGTTAACATTAAGATTTCAATTGTTTTTCTAAGCCTATGATAAGATTACAAAGGATTTCAGATGTTTCATCCTTGGTAGCTAAGAAAAATACCCAACTAAATCTGCTAAAATCATCAGTCACAACCAAGCAGTACCTTTTCTTGTTGATGCTTTCTATAGAGACAGGTCCAAATAAGTCCATATGAAGTAATTCTAGGGGCTTTCTGATGATTCTATCTAACTTGGCCTTACAGGAGGCCTTATGTTGCTTACCCTTCTTACAGGAAACACAAGTGGTAGTTTATTCACAAAAAACCCTTTGAAGGTTAAACCACTAACTAGGTGACCAAGAACAAGTTTATTTATATTTTTGAAATTTACATGACCTAATCTCCTGTGCCATAATTTAGACTCATCTGCTGTTGCATTTGCATATAAACAAGTTATACCTCCAGAAGGAACAATGTTCTTTAAATCCAAGCTGTACACACCATCTTTTCTAGGAGCTCTAAGAACAACTTGACTTTCATCAAGAAGCTTAAAGCTATGAGACAAGATAAGTCATTCAACTCAGTAAAAAGACACTATTTTTCTTGTCACACATTTGTGAGACATAGAAAAGATTAAACTTATAGTTACATCAACAAAGTAAACATCATCAAAGTCTAGATTAGCAGTTTTGATTTTACCATTACTCCGTAAATTTTACCTCCTTTGGTGATCACTCCAAAACACAAAAACCTCCATTTAAATCTCATAGTCTCAAAGATAAGCTTTGGTGTCCATTCAAATGGCTAGAGCAACCACTATCCACCACTGCATGATCCTGTAACAAGATCTCTGGATTGCCCTGCACAAAAGGTAAGAGAATTAGTATCTCTTAGGGATCCAAGTCAATACTGACTTGGAAATCCCTTTTGGGTCTACATACTCAAACTTCTTGAGCATGTAAGAGCCATTATATTTGTAACACAGTGGATCCAGGTAATCTCTTCTTGGCCTCCAAACCCAATTAGCCTTCTAAGGACATTTTCCCACCACCTTCCCTTATAACTAATCCCTTGTCCAACATAGTCTGTTATGTGACCCCAAAAGGTTTATCACATCAGGTTTTTAAGTCTTTTGGGGTCTATAAACTAGTTTTGTGAAGTAAGACGCTCTTGATTTGTGTGTTTGTAGGCTTTTGTCCTTAACAATGTCCAATCTTGGGTGATTATGGTCTAATAACACTAATAAATTATCTATTTTGAGGCCAATGGTCTAGCAATACAAACCAAGCCTAACATATAAACAGGCCTAACAGTACTAATAGACCTAGCAGTACTAACATTTGATCTATCAGTATTAACTAAACCTGCTCTGGTTAGTACTGCTGATGGGTTAAAGGTCCTTTTTGCATGAGGGTATTTCCAATTTTTTTGAAAAGTTTTGGTGATTTTATCCCTTTTGCCATAATCCCATACAAGTTTGACTTCTTCTTCCCAGTATGACACACATCTTAACCCTAGGTTCAAGACTCTTTTGGTCATAGAAATCATAGTCTTTTATTAAATGGCCAATGCTTTTACAAACAAAACAAGCTTTTATTTTATGTACTTTCTTAAAACCAATCCCTTGTTTTTGTGAAGTTTGACCACTTTTATCAGCTTGACTCCTAATAGCTTGAGTCAAATTAGGCTTACAGAACTAACGTTTTGACCAGCACACAATATCATCCTCATCAGTTTGAGGTCCAAATCTCCACAATGATGGTATTCAACCCCATTGAGATCTTTGACTTAGACACAATTTTTTTTAGTGGGGGGGTTTTTTTTTTTCATTGACAGACTTAGGTTTTACTATAGTTGCTTCATTTGTGGTACCTACAGTCTTGTTAGTTTTAGTTGTCTTAGACTCTATGATTTTATTTCTAAAAGCATACTCATCTAGTCTTGCAAATGATAATCATCTCTTTGAGGTTAATTGGGTTTCCCAGTATTATGAGGGGGAACAACATGATACTCATTTGCTTTAGTGAACCTATTATTTGCTAGTGTGCTCTCTTCATCACTAGACCTTACCTCAAAAACAGTCAAACTGTTCTCACTATCAGTTTCAAGATTTATTACTCAAATCATCCATTTGTATGCCAAACCCTAATACATTTTTATCACGAGTACTCATCTGACTATTGAGTATCATAGACGATTTCTTTGATGACCCTTCCCTTTTTTTCAATCTTAGTTTACAATTCATCTCTTCCTAAACAACCTCTTCTAATTCTAGATTTAATTTGTTAATTTTATTTCTCCACACTGAAGACAAAATTTTGAACTCATACTCGACGATCACCCCAAGCTAATTCATTCTTTTCATGTCCAAGAATTCTAGCTTCTAGTGACTCTAAGGCTATTTCATAACCCCTAATTTCTAGTTTGGCTTTGTTATGCTTTTTTCTCTTAGTATCATAGTTCTTTTGAAGACATTTAAATGATTCAAGACATTTAGAACATTTTGTACCTTACTACGAAGAATCTTGATGAGTTTGATGAAGAATTGCCATCTAAGCATAGTTGACTGGTTCAACTATCAAAATCAATTGCTCCAGTCATAAGCCTCCTATACCATCTTGAGTCCACCAGTTCCTGAGATAGATTCCAGTTGTTTGAGCATTGCTTCCTGTCACATAGGTCTTCTTCCTACTCCTCCAGATCTACATTCTCTAGCAAAATGCCCTTTTTCTGAGAATAGTTGTAGCACTCAATCTTAGACTTATTCAATTAAAACAGGTCATTTGTTTCCTTGAAGTCCATATATCTTCCTGTCCTCTGCATGACTTTCTTTACTCTAACATCAACATAGCACCTGCCATCGAAGATCCAATTCCTCTAAGTCATCTCCATCCATCTGCTTAAAAAATCCTCATTCTCAAGTTGAGGACTGGTTGTTGGTTGTGCAAGGAAGGAGTAAGCTATAACAAGAGCCACTTGGAGTTGAAAGGAACTTGATTAATCCACATCAGTACTAACCCAAATCTCCACTGGCAATACAAACTTCATTTAGTACTGTTAGTAATTCTCAAGGAAAGAAAAAACAATTCTGAGAAGCAGAGTTGGAACCTGAAGACCTTTTCAATTCATCTTCATACACCCTAAGATTGTTGTAAAGGTCATCAATATCAACCTCATCAATATCTGGTTTATTTCTCATGATCAGTGCTATTTGACCTCCAAGAAGGTGGAAGACTACTTAAAAAACTTCTGATAAAGTCTTTTCCTTTGAATACATAATCTCTATGAGTTATTTCCAGTTGACTTATAATTTCCTGAAATCCTATAATAAGCCTATATCCAAAGTTTCATTAGAAGCAGTAACAAAATTTTCAAACTGATGTTTCAGAACATTCTTTTGCATCTTTTTGATTACCTCAGACCTCAAATCAATATTTTATTGCATCCCACAAAGATTTAGCATCAGAACATTGTGGAACTGATGAGGTGAACTCATCAGTAGAGCTAAGAGCAAGATGCTCTTAATCCATTCCTTTATTCCCTTCTAGCAGCCAATTGTATGCAGGTTTTAGTAACAAGGAGGACAAGATTTTTCTCCCTGAAGTAGTAGCCTCATCTTCTAGATCTCCATGACAAAAATAACCACAGATTATGATATTGTGACCAAATGAATTTGTCTCATCCTCATACTCTAGATATTGTATTCTCCCTTCTTAATGATAGGGATCTTCATAGAAGTGATTGTTGTTGGAGGAGTATTCTTCAATCATGTCATGAAAGATTGCTAACATGCACCTTTGGAATGTAGCTGAAGCATTACATAATCTGAAAGGCATTCTCCAATAAGTGTATGTACCGAAGGGACATGTGAATGTTGTTTTTTCTTGGTCCATAGGATCGATGGGGATTTGGAAATATCCGGAAAAACCATCAAGGAAACAAAAATATTTATTTCCTGCTAGTCTTTCCAACATTTGATCTATAAACGGCAAAGGAAAATGATCTTTTGAGGTTGCTTTATTTAGTTTACGATAATCGATGCATACTCGCCAACCCGTAACGGTTCTTGTAGGGACAAGTTCATCATTTTCGTTTGTGACTACTGTAATACTGCCTTTCTTTGGTACACGGTAAATAGGACTAACCCAAGGACTATTGACCATTGGATAAATTATATCGGTATCCAAGAGTTTCATAATTTCTTTCTTAACAACTTCTTGCGTATCTAGATTTAACCTTCCCTGTTTTTGGACAACTAGCTTTTTGTCATCTAGAACTTGTATCTTATGCTTGCAGAATGATGGGCAGATAATAGGAATACTTGTTGTTTTCTAGGAAAATGCTTCTTTATGTTTTTTAAGGACATATACAAGTTTGCTTTTGTTTTGAGCAGAAAGTTGAAATGATATGATTACAGGAAGAAAAGATGGTTCTTCTAAAAATACATATTCCAAGTTATCAGGAAGAGGTTTGAGATCGAGATTCGTGAGAGGTTCTTCGAGAGATGTCTTGATTTTATAATTTGCGTTGATGGTGATTTTCTCAAATTTCGGTTCTTCTTCATCGGACTCAGAGTCATAGTTTTCATTTGAAGTCATTGCTATGAATTTATCGAATTCAGAAAAAAAAAAAAACAGGTCTCATCGTTTGAATAAGAGTGTTTAATGGCAGAGTCGATATTAAAGATCATTAGTTCAGTCCTAACTCCTAGATTGATTTGTTTCTGTTTATCTCGAATTACTGCATCAGCAGTGTGAAGAAAGGGTCATCCCAAGATGAGAGGAACTTTGCTGTCTTCTTCCATTTCGAGAATAACGAAATTGGCAGGGAAGGTGAATTTACCAACTTCAATGAGCATATTTTTAGTTGTTCCAACAGGGTATTGGAATGATTGGTCGGCTAATTTTACGCTCATTTTAGTAGGTTTAAGAGTTTTGAGAGATATTTTTGCATATAAGGAATAAGGCATAAGGTTGCTAGCACCAAGTTCGGCTAAAGCATTACAGGAGAAAGTTTTATTGAAGTTGCACGAAATTATGAAACTTCCTGGGTCTCCAAGTTTGGGTGGAACTTTGTTTTGAAGAATGGCGGAACTTTCATCGCTTAGAAAATCGGCAAAAATTTGTTCGATTTTATGTTTGTTGCTTATGAGTTCTTTGAGAAATTTTCCATAGTTAGGAATTCCGGCTAAGACGTCGATAAGAGGTACGTTGATTCGGACGGCTCGGATCATGTCGAGGAATTTTTCGTATTGAGCCTCCATTTTTTCTTTTCTGAGGCGTTAAGGATATGGGATTTTTGGTTTGTATGGTTTTGGTAACGGTGTTTCTTTGACTGGTTTTGGAGGTTGAGTTTTTGGTTATGGAGTAGGTTCATCGTCTTCATCATCGCTATCAAAGTTGATAGGGGTTTCATAATTGTTTTGTTGACCATTTGGGTTATCTAGTAGATTATAGGCTTTACCACTTCTTGTGAATACGGCATTCAAATGCTCATTACGAGATTAAGGTAGTTGATAGGCTTTAGAATTGTTACCTCGTGGGTTTGGTTGAGTGTTGCTCGGAAGAGATCCATAAGGTCGACTAGATTGCTTGTCAGTGAGTCTGTCGAACTTAGTTTCAAGGTTTTGGATTGAAGCTTGATGATTTTTTGCTACTAGTTCGAGTTGAGTTTTGAGGTCCATGAATGTATCTTTAACAAAAGCGTTGGTTGATTGCTGAGATTTCATAAAATCGTTGAATTGTCTTTGTTGATCATAGGATTTATCATCGGTGTTGGATCGGTAGTTGTCTCGGTTGTAATCATTTCGTCCGGTTGAACGCCAATTATCGCGATTTGAGTCTCGGTCACGGTAATCATTATAAAAACGAGTCTTACGGAAAGTTTGAATAAATTTAGCCTTTTCTTCACGAGACATAGGTATGTCATCATCGTCAAGATAAGGTTTTGGTTATTTTGCACGAGATTGGAGTTCTTTGTACTGAGCAACCATTTTATGGTCATGGCATCCATTCGGGCTATAAGTTTGTCAGTGTCAGAATTAATGCTACCTTCAGCGGAGAAAGCAACGGTTTTCTTAAGAGATGATTTGGTTTTTTGACTTTTAGCCCAGTCGGGCTTGAGAAACCAGACCACTATTCAAGATGGCAGGGTTACTGTGCAACAAGTTCAAGGGAGGCAAGGACAAAGTTATGCAGGTACTGGCTATAAAGGTAATGCTATTAGTTCTAGGGAAATAACACAGGAGGGCAGGCAAGGGTTGTTAAATGCTATAATTGTCAAGGTGAAGGACACATGGCTAGGCAATGCACTCAGCCTAAGAGGCCAAGGAACGTTGCATGGTTTAAGAAAAAGGCAATGTTGGCTGAAGCATACGAATTCGGTCAAATTTTGGATGAAGAGCAACTAGCATTTCTTGCAAATCCAGGCATTCCAGACGGTCAAGATGCTCAGACAACCATTCCAAACATTGCTGCTTTCCAGACTATGGATCTAGATGATTATGATTCTGACTGTGATGATTCCTCTAATGCAAAAGTGGTTCTGATGGCTAATCTTTCCAACTGTGGTTCAGACGTTATCTCAGAGGTACCTCATTCTGAATCCTATCGTCATGATATGGATAATCAAAGTGTGCATGCAATGCGGGATTTTGAACAAACACCAGTTGTTGATTTTATAGATAATAAGATAACAAGTGATAGCAATATCATTCTGTACTCTCAATATTTACAAGAAACGCAACAGGCAGCTGTTCAAGATACACATTTGTATGAACAACAAGATTCAATGATATTATCTGTGATTGAACAAATGTCTGAACAAATGATTAATCATGCAAATAATTGGGAGAAACTAATTAGGAAAAGAATAATGAATCCTTAACCGCTGAGCTTGAGAGATATAAAGAATGAACAGAGACCTAATATTGATTTTTGAAGAAGTTAGTTGATCTTAAATGCTTGCAAAACAAAACGATCCAATTTCAAAAGAGAAGAAAATTAATACTACTCTAATTAATTATATTGAGTTAAATCGATTGTCTGAAGATTTTGGTAAACGTTTTATTCCACAACAAGAACTGTCTACTGAACAAGCCTTCTGGTTACAAACTTTACACCCTAATATTGACCAATCTGATATTTCACCTGTCAAAATTAAGGCTCCTATGGAACTTCCTAAGGTAAGCCTAGTTAATACAAGCCTTAAAAAGCTTAAATACCATCTTGGAAAGTTTGACACAGTGGTGAAAAAGCGGATTACACCTGATGCTATTAAAGAAGGGGAATGGGGGTTTGAACATACTAAAGCTGTTTTTCTAAATGAAATTATTCCATTTTAAAGACCTTAAAAGACATATTCAATGTTTTTGATAAAGATCTTCTAAATGAAGTACAAAAAGTTTTTAACCAGATGGAAGCTGATGTTCAACAGTGTTCTGTAGACAAACAGTGTTTTGAAATTCATAAGACATAATTTTTTCTTCAACAATCTCCAATTATCTCTAAAGGTGTTGAAGAATCCCCTAAAACACCACACTTTCATGATGATCCTCTTCATGAAACTCTTTATGAAGACTCAACTTCTCAAGGATCGTCATCTAATGTGTGGCCATCCCACACTCCATTTGAACTTCTTGGTAAATGGACTAAGAATCATCCAATAGCAAATGTGATCGGAGATCCTTCTCGCTCAGTCTTCACCAGAAAGCAACTTTAGACTAATGATATATGGTGTTATTTTGATGCCTTTCTCACTTCAGTTGAACCAAAGACTTATAAAGAAGCAATGCTCGAACCCTCCTGGATTGACGCAATGCAAGAAGAAATACATGAATTCGAGAGACTGCAAGTATGGGAATTAGTACCGTGTCCAAATCTCGTAATGTTGATCAAATTTAAGTGGATCTTCAAAGTCAAGAATGACGAGCGTGGTGGTGTACAAAAAAACAAGGCTCGATTAGTTGCTAAAGGATACCGACAAGAAGAGGGAATAGACTTCAAGGAATTGTTTGCACCTGTTGCTAGAATATAAGCCATTCGTATCTTCATTCCTAATGCTGCCACCAAGAACAAGACAATCTATCAGATAAATGTCAAAACGGCTTTCTTGAATGGTGAGCTATGCGAAGTGGATTATGTTTCTTAACCGGAAGGATTCGTAGGTCCAAAAAAGCCAAATCACGTGTACATGCTCAAAAAGGCACTCTATGGTCTTAAATAAGCTCCACGTGTGTGGTATGATATGCTGTCCAGTTTTCTACTTTCACAAGAATTCTCCAAGGGTGCAGTCGATCCAACACTATTCACTAGACATGCAGGCCGCGACATCTTATTGGTAAATATTTTTGTCAACGAGATAATTTTTGCCTCTACTAATCCTACTGTGTGTGATGAATTTTCTAAAATAATAACTTCTAAATTTAAGATGTCGATGATGGGGAAAATGAATTTCTTTCTAGGTTTACAGATTTCTCAAAGTCCCAGAGGCATCTTTATTAACCAGACCAATTATGCTCTTGAAATAATAAAGAAATATGGTATGCTATCTAGTGATCCCGTTTACACCTATATGGTAGACAAAAGTAAACTGGATAAATATATACAGGGGAAACCAGTCGATCCCACACATTACCGTGGTATGATTGGTTCCTTAATGTATCTTACATCCAGTAGACCAGACCTTGTATTTGTCGTGTTCATGTGTGCCCAATATCAGGAAAAGCCTACTGAAAAGCACCTACATGCAGTTAAGCGGATATTTTGATACATGAAAGGAACCATTGATATGGGTCTTTGATATTCAAAATATTCTTGCATTACTCTAACAACATATGCAGATGCAGACCACGCATGGTGTCAAGATACTGGACAAAGCACATCTAAAAGTGCACAATTCTTGGGAGATAAACTTGTTAGCTGGTCGTCTAAAAATCAAAAGACCATTGCTATCTCCAGTACATAGGCAGAATATATTGCTTTATCAAGGTGTTGTGCTCAAATCTTATAGATGAGATCACAACTAACAGACTATGGGCTTAAATTCAACAAGATTCCTCTGTACTATGATAACAAGAGTGCAATCGCTTTATATTGCAACAATGCACAACACTCAAGATCCAAGCATATAGATGTGAGATACCACTTTATTAAGGAGCAAGTGGAGAATGGAGTCGTGGAACTCTACTTTGTCAGAACCGAATATCAACTTGCAGACATCTTCACAAAAGCTTTGCCACGAGAAAGATTCAACTTTTTGGTTGAAAAGCTGGGTATGAAAAGCATGTCTCCTGACACACTAAAGAGTTTGACAGAGGAAGAGGACGAGTAATGGTGGTAACTCGTGTTATATCCTATGTATTATATGTATATAAGAAAATATAAAAACACAAAAAGATTTTTAATTTTATATAAATTTTTCAAAAAGGAAATATAAAAATATAAAACCAAAAAAGAAAATAGAAAATTAAAAAATTAGAAAAATACAAAAATAGGTTTTATCATGACATGTCTTCTGAAAATTGATAACATTTACGGTCTTAGAAATGTCATTCAATAATTATACGAGGCTGTAAACGAAGTTCGAGCAGAAGTTCTAAAAGTTTTGAAAACATGTCAATGGCTTGCTATTATTTTAGATAGCAACCCGGTCTTCATATTAAAAGCAAGTATTTCGTACAAAAGAAAACTTGACCTCACAACGAGAAATTATTTTTTCTCGGGTATGAATTACTTTATATTCATACAAAGGCTTGTGTTTATTTTGCAACAGAACCTGTGCTTCATATATACAATAAATGTACGTATCAGTGCATTTATTTGTTTAAAATAAGAGAAATCTTATTGTTAAGGTGTTGATTTTTTTAAAATGAATTTAATCATCTCAGAGTTTCATTAGAAAATGATTTTTTTCAAGGCATTTGACCACTCAAACAATGACTACAACTCTTTAACTCAAAAATGGGTCATTATTTGAGGGGGAGAAAATGTTAAATAATCTTCTTTAAAAATCATCATGTGATAAAAGGAAAAAGGTTTTAAAACAATAACGGATTAATATTTAAAGGGGAGTTAATTAAATTTAACTCATTTGAGCTTTATATGTTATGTGCTTAATCCTGTCACCAACCATTGAGAACCTTTACTACAATCATCAACAAGTTTCTGTCTGGGAAAACTTCAGGTCTTGATAAGATCAGACTCTCAAGAGCACAAATACTATGGGGTATGTACTACAACAAGAATGTTGACTTTGTTGAACTACTTTAGGAAGATTTCGTGTTTGAGATAGATAACAGAGGCGCCAAGAAACACGAAAATATGTATTATCCCAGATTCACAAAGGCCATCATCCATCACTTCATTTCCAAAGATAAGTCAATCTCTATGAGGAACAGAATTTTCATGCACAATGTTTGAGGTGACAGTATTTTGGGTACCTTGAGATTTATCTCCAAATCTGATGAATATCAAGTGTATGGAGCACTACTTCTTGAAGTAATTACAAATCAGAAGATGCAGAACTCTCCTGCCTACAAGACTTATCTTGCATATGCTACTGGAGCTGCAACTCCCAAGAAAGCAAGGAAGTTCAAGAAACCCGCTTCTCCTTCTAAGAAGAGAACTCTTGTCACAGTAGAAGAGGAAGAGCCTGAACCTGCTAAGAAAGTTGCTCTCACCAAGAAGTCTTCTAGAAAACAGTCTACTGGTATATAAATCCGAGACACTCTTGGTGTGTTTGTGTCAAAGAAGAAGGCACCAACAACAACTGATAAAGCAAAGGAATTGATTTGCTGTCTAAAGCTACCTTACTTGGGGAGGCTTAAGTGAAGAAAGTTCTTAAGAGAATCCAACGAGAAACAACTATACATCAAGCAGGTGGCTCAGGTGATGGAGCTGGTTTTCAACTAGAGGTTCTTGATGAGCCAAAAGGCAAGCCTGTTGACACACATGAAGGAACTGGTTTGAAACCAGGGGTTCCTAATGTGTCCAAAGCTTATTCTTCTGTAAGCGAGTATGAATCTTAGGGTGATAGTGGTGATGAATCCAATGTACAAGGTGATGATGAAGATGTTCAAGATAGTGATGATGATCCTCAACAAGCTGATGATGAAAGAACTGATTCTGAGAATCAATAGATAAATGATGACGAAGAAGAGTCTGATAATGAGTTTGTACATACTCCTGAAGACTATGTACCTACTGATGATGAAGCAAATGATGAGACCAAGGATGTAGATGAGGAAGAGTATGAAAGGATCAGTGAAGAACTATATAGATTGATAGATACTTAGCACAACGAAGAAGAAAAGGGAGATGCATGTATGACATATGCTGCACATGTACAGGTTGAGCAGACACAAGAACAAACAACGGGCGTACAGGAAGAAAGTGGTCCAGAAATGGCAAGTATTCAAGGTCAGTATGTTGAACAAGCAACAACTACCACGACTCCTGCCATACAGAATGCAAATACTGAGGTACCTCCATTAAGTTCAAGTCACTCTGTTTCATCCACCTATACTAATGCATTCCTCAACCTCGAGAATCTTCATTCTACTGAAACGGAAGTGGTTTCTATGATGGACATTAATGTTCAACATAAAGTTCTACGTACTTCACCACTTCTCACCATCCCTGTTTCTGTAATCCCTAAACACACTGTTGTCAATCGATATAAAACAGTCACAACTACTCCATCAACAACCATTACTTCCCTTCTTTCGTCACTCTTTCCTTATCTTCAACAATCAATACCAATCCCAACACCAACAAACATAGAAGCTACAACCTCAACCATTTTAGTTCCTGAATCTGAAACCCTTTCTACTCTCCATCAAAGAATTACTGATTTGGAGAAGGATGTAAAAGAGCTCAAAAATGTTGATAACTCTACAACAGTTATTTCAACAATCAAATCTGAAGTTCCAAATGCTGTAAAAGAGTACCTTGAATCAAGTATGGATGATGCTCTGTATAAGGTGATTTAGAAACACTCGGCTGACATCATTAAGGAACACTCTGTTCCAGCTGAGATTGTAGAGAGACTCATGCAGCAATATGCACCTCAGAAAAGTATTGAAGACATCCAAAAAATCAAGATTGAGCATGCAAAAAAGCAGCAAGTGCCTAAAGAGACTATCACCTCATCTGATACCACTGCACTTGAAGAAATTGATCAGAAAACTACCTTGTTTAATACAATGACTAAATCCAAGTCATTCAACAAAAGTCTTAAGCACAAAGCTCTACATCATGCTCTCATGGAGTCAATCCTTGAGGATGAATACGCTATGGACAAAGGTGTTGCTGATGAATTAAAGAAAAGGAAACCAGATGATGCTGATAAAGATGAAGGCCCTACTGCTGTAACAGACCGAGGGTTAAAGAGACAAAGGACAAGCAAAGGAACTGAAACCTCTAAGAAGACGTCTACCTCGAAAGACTCTTCTAAAGGGAAATCTCTAACTACATCTTCTAAGTCTGGCAAGTCTATAAAAGATCAAGTTGAAGAACTAATCTTTGTGCAGGACACTGATTATGCTAAACATGATGATGCTAAGTTTGACAATACTGATATGCCAATGGATCAGAGAGAAGACTTGGGTAAAACTGATGAACAACCCAACGATGAGGCTGTTCCAATAATGACTGGTACAAGAAGTCTAAAAGTGACACTTCTCCTGATCCTGAATGGAACAAAGGTAAATTAGTTAATGACGGGCCATAACAAAGTTGGATCAATAATCTGGCCAAAGCTACAAAACCTCCTCTCACCTTTAATGAACTGATGCACAATCTAATGGACTTCTCTGTCTTTTCAATGAACCGTCTCAAGATCGACAATCTAATAAAAGAACATCTTGTAGGATCGGTTTATAACCTGCTGAAAGGAACATGCAAAAGTTATGTGGAATTAGACTACACTATAGAAGAATGCTATCATGCTTTTTCTGAACAACTTGACTAGAACAACCATGAGGGTAATCGTTTTCCCTATGATCTTACCAAACCTCTACCTGTGTAAATTTTGTCTCAAGGTCGTCAAATTATCCTAGTAGACTTCTTGTTCAACAATGACATGGAGTATTTAACAAGAGGGAGCAATGACAAGAAATACACAGCCTCTACAACAATGTCTAAAGCTGCAAGGTATGAGTTAAAGGGCATTAAAGACATGGTTCCTAACCTATGGAGTCCGATAAAGGTTATTTATGACAAATATGCTCTTTTGTAAATTTCTCATTGGCGAACCAAACGTCAGAATTTCTATGGTTATCAACGAAAATGAGTTATCCTGTCAAAGCAGATGTTTATGCGACCAATGAGAATATTTAAGCTATTCAATGTCAAGGTGAACGAGTGGTACGAGTATGGTTACTTGGAGGAATTGTTGTTAAAAGAGCAGATAAAAAATGTACACTTTCAAGGAAGGTGATTTCAAGAGACTGCATCTAAATGACATTGAAGACATGATACTTCTTGTTGTTCAAAACAAACTACACAACCTCGATACGAATGTCGTGGTTCATTTGGCAGTGGTTACTTAGAGGAAATTGTTGTTAAAAGAGCAGATCAAAAACTGTACACTTTCAAGGAAGGTCATTTCAAGAGACTGCATCTAAATGACATTGAAGACATGATACTTCTCGTTGTTCAAAACAAACTACACAACCTCGATACGAATGTCGTAGTTCATTTGGCAGTGAACTTACGTATGTTTGCACGAAGGATGGTTATTCAGGCAAGGGTTGATGACCTTCAGCTGGGGGTAAAGAGTTACCAGAAGAAGCTCAACCTCACCAAGCCAAGAACTCAAGATGTGGATATGTCCCGCAGACTAGCGTATACCACTCTTTCAAACCCTCAAGGTGTGATCTATGAAGACAAGCTGAAACGAAAGAGATTCATGCGGGCTGCCGAGCTTTACAAGTTCAGTGACAGCACTCTCATTTCAGTTCGTAACACTTTGGATCAAATGCTTCATGAGTTACACTTGGGGTATAACACAACAATGAAAAGAAGGCTATGGACCATATTGGATCAGCAAAGGACCCGCATCATGATCAAAACCATCAATTAAAAGCTGCTGGATAGACGAATCATGAGGAGCTTGGAAAAATTTGTTGGTGATAGAGATTACGGGGAAGACCGCAGTCTGCTTCAGAGGACAATATGATTTTGTCATACTTTTTCCTTCTATTTCAGGTCATTCTCCCGTAATTAAAAAACTTTTGAATACGTAAGTAAGCAGTGTAGGACAAAAATAGGCATATATAGTGTTTGAGTACGAATTTTCAAGAATTTCATAGTAAATTCAAATTTTTTCAAATTAAATTACTCAAACACCATATAATACCCTCATAATTTAAGGGGGAGCATCAAAATGTTCCCAATAAAAGGCTTGATATATAATTAGAACATTTTTCTCACCAAATAATTTTCATACATATTTGAATCAATTGATATCCAAAATATCAAAAGATTTGACATTTTTGATAAGGGGAGAAAATGTGATTAAAATATATAACTTTAAAAATGTGATTTTAATGACTCTAGTGCAGCTTCTTCCTTGTATGTGCTAAACATTTTCGAATATCGATGCACATATGTAAGCGGAGCAATTTTGAAAGATAAAAACCATCGAGGTACTAAATGTTTTTATGTATATCACAAAGTACCTCGATCGATGTTTTCAAATGGTTTTAAGGCTGAGAACAATACCAAAAGACCGACCATGTATTTAGTTAATTGGAGTTATAAGGTGTTCGTTCCTACGATCCAGCCAGAACCAGAGGGATCTACCCAGGGATACTCCATTAGTTAGAATAGAAGTCCTTAGGTATGATAAAAAGGAGAAAAAGTGAGAAAAGGAAAAAATGCGGACTAAGATAAAGCTAACACTGGAACAAACCCAACAAGGTGTTAGTGATGAAGTCTTGGTAAGCATTGAAGGGGTTGAAGAATGAAAAAGAAAAGTTAAGATAAAGGGTGAAAAGAAAGAAGCCCTCCTTACACTTAGGCAGAAACCGGGTCAATACATATGCTATCAGAAACACTAAGCTGTTGTCTGGTATTGAAGATAGTCATCATGGACCCAGTGATGCGATGCACAACCGTCTCTAGCTACTCAAGGTCTCTCAAAAGACTCTTGTTTCATTTCTCATAGAGATTACACACATTTCTATCGACTTTCTCACTTCGAGTTAGTTGGTATTGAAAAGGTGCTCTAGCCTCTGATTACTAAAACTGAAGTGCACTATTGAGTCTAGAGCTATAAAGAGATCATTAATAAATCTCACTATGACACCATTCCAATATATTTGTTTTTCATACATTGTGAAAAGAAGTAATATCTTAAGAGTCCTACGCATTATCCTTGTGATATTGCCAGAACATCAGAGTGATACTTAAGTATTCACAATGACGATGAAAATCCTTCCAAAGCCAACATCAAACAAGCTCTGCGGTAGGTGACTTATGAGATCCTATATGGATCAAACTTGTGACACTGGATATCAATTCGGTCCAAACTATGAATTGACGATTGATGAATTTTGAAATGCATAAAACTCTCGATGTGTCGTAAAATTACTTTAGCAAGTGACACGTCGATTGATTCTCAAATCAATTTTTGATTCAATCGGTGAGACTTTGTCTTACTGGTTCACTCATACCGTGTTGTCTGCTTTGAGACGCTCTGGTAATGAGAACGGCTAGTGCAGTTGCGAAACCCTGTCAAGGAGATTTTTTAGAATTCTACCTGATCACAGGCAGTATCTATACTGATTAACGGGGGATCGTGGTTATTGCAGCCGTATTTGACGAAGTGACAAAGACACTTTCGTCCATATATGTTGTTTATCACTAACCCATTCATGCAGGTAATCCCGAAGGTGGACGCAGCTGGTTCAAGACAAGTCCAGATTCATAGCCACATGCTCATACTCGACCGACATATGTAAAAACATTATGAAAGCTCAAGTACATGTTTAAAGACTTCTGCTACTCTAATACCGTACGTCCTTCTTGAAGTGACGAAGTGTTAAAGTTTAAGAACTTCAAGAAAGATAAAATACAAGCTTTCAAGAACAAGAAAAGTATGAGCATGTTGGTCTGAAGGTCACAAGTACACAATATAGCAAAAGATCACAAGATGATGATTCGAGATTATGTTCGGCTGATGATCTCAAAGAAGCTCAAAGATCACATGCAAGACAAGCTTAAAGGAACAAGCTCAAGCCTAAAGTCTAAAGATCACTACACATATCACAAGTTGAAAGACAAATATTCAAGACCACGAGCAAAGACCGAAGACATTCGTAGAATGCTAAGTTTAAGATTTTTGTAAAAGGATGTGACCTCCCTTAGGGGGAGATTGTTAGGAATCGAGAAAAGACTCGGTCACTCCTAAAATACGCACCTCGTAGGTTGTAGATAGTTTTTGAAACATTAGTAAGCTAGTTTGACCAAAGCCCATGGAAAGCCCATGGATGCTAAGGCCCAACCGGCCACTTTGATGTATAAATGCCCTCTCCATAGCTTGGAGAGGTTGTTGGTTGGTTTCATTTCTCACACACTCATTAATATAATATTCTATCTTCCTTTCTCTCACTAGAAACCTTCCTTCCATCTATTTCTCTCTCTAGTTTCTTCATTGATTGGTTAAGTGGTTAGATAAAATACATATTCTACATTGTCTAACGGGTCAAGTACTCAAGTGGGTAAAATCTAAAAACAGATTCCCATGGAAGGCATTTTAAAATTACTTAACGGTATTTAGTATCCTAACTCTAATGCATTTTAAAGTACCGAAAGTAACTACATAAGATAAGCTATAGAAACTTGACATATATGTATGAGCAACAAAGCAATAAAAATATGAAAAGTTGTATGTTTTTTAGTGGGTGTGGGAACATTAGAAGGGTTTAGGAATAGTTTAATGTTGGGGTGTCTGGCATTGGGGTTTCCAAATATGGAAGAATTACGTGTCACGAGATGTGTCATAGGCGATCGTGTTTGAAATAGTTAGATTAAGTTAACCTATGTGATTTTAGAAATATTTTAGGAATAGAGGACGCAATAATTAGATTTATACTTTTAGAATGTGATGTCAAGCACCCCTTAGTATGATGATCAAATTTTGAAAGAATGGTTTTATATTCAGATATTAAACAGCCCGGTTCAACGCACGAGTATGAACGTCTCATATATAATAAATATACACTTATATTATTATTATATATATACATACTAATAGAGTAATATCTATGTGTAAATGTGTGTGACCCCATAGGCTCACGTATTTCTAGCCGTATAAATATATGTATGACATGAGCAGATCCCAACAGATAGTGGCGCAGGTGGTGTGTGGTGGTAGTTGTGGGTGGGATTGGACGTAGCGACAGTGACTAAGGCCTTATGGGTAGTGAAGGCGAGGTGGACTTGAAATGTAAAATTAAATGGATGTCCGTTATCCAAATTGGGAAGAAAAAAAAGTTTACCTTTTTATGAAGAATTTTTTTTGGTTTGATAACTTTGTTAGAATTGACCCCTAACTTGAGTAAATTTTTGTGTCATTTTCTCTACTAAAGATTTATTTGAAGTTTTCAGTCAGAACTCTTTTCACGTATTATAAAGCTCGTCTTTTGAACACCTTTCCCTTTAATTTAATACAATATGTTAATGAACAACTTAGCCAATTGTGTATATGCTTAAGTGTACATAAAATGTCAACCGAACCCAAAATCAAAATCAGATTCATACAATACGTCTTTTTGTACCGTTGTTTCAAACCGAACCTAAACAAAAACCGAATTCATAAAAATATAAATTTTATTATATATTTATATACATAAAAAATAATTATAATTTTTTCTTAGTATAAAAAATATACTTTTTAAGCTTGTAATATTTATTTATTTTTTGCTAAAAATTTATATGATTAAATTTCATAAAAATATAAATGGTGTGATTCGGGTTATTCGGGTCAATTCGAAAACCGAACCGAATTGAAATTCAATTTTTGATTCGGTTAAATCTAATTTGATTTCGGTATGATTCGTTTTTGTTTTAACAAATAAAATATATAAACCGAAACCGAAGCGATGAACACCCTTCATTTCTGAAAGGAAAACAACAAGAGGCCTAAGCCTGCTTCTTTTAGGTCTCATAATGGTTCGACCCAATATCAGGCTTGCTTCTTCTCATGTGCTTCAAATCACCTCCAGATTTCAAGTACACATCGTATATAACTTTTAAGTTTAAATTTTTAACATGATTGAACTACCACTTTGGTTAACGCAGGTTATTGGCATTAAAAGCAGTATCCAATATAAGAAACAATAGTATGTAAAAGAAGACTTTTTAAAAGTCTTCGTTATAAGTCAACATTAAAGATGCCAATTGTTTAGTGTAGAGGCATGAAATCATTTTAGGTAGTTAGTTGGGGTTTGGGGCAACTCTTATCAATTTGTACTAGCTGGACAAAATTTTAAATTCTTCAAGACAAATGTTACTATGATTGTATAATAGTATTGCATATTGTAAATTTTTAATAAACTTTTCAACCCAAACTAATTTTGACTTGTTAATTTTTTTTAAGTGGTTAAGGAATTATTAACCAATTGTTAAGACATAATAGTACCTAAAGACTAGGATATAGTATATGAATCACCGCCAATTGAACAGAAAGGAATAAGTGAAAATAGTCCTAAATCAGTCTCACAACTAACTGAAATAATGGTATGCCCTAATGATATGAGTGAGTCTGTGAATAATGTGTTCGATGTTGATATAAGAAATGTAAATGTAAATGAGTCAATTGTTGATAAAACTGAAAAAAATAATGTGAATGATGTACATGATAATATTTTGATTAAACATTGTGACCATTCCCAAGCAGAAGGTTTAATTTAAACCCATTTAAACGTTACTTGCCACTAAAACTTTTTGGGTACGATGTCACCCGCAACCAAGGACAAATCAGTTCTATTCTTTTTTTTTCCAACACGTCACCCGGTGCTCTACAAATACAATACTTCTCTATTGATCATATACTTCACAATTTCACTAGTAACCAAGATAAACACATTCAAACGTAGATGTGATCGCCTAGTGACAACTCGTTCAAAAATAAATGCTCCTGGTACTGATATAAATTTATCATGGTGTCTCCTTTGTGACATATATGGTATTCTCGATACATAACAACACATTTTTTCATTAGTTGCACGTCGAATTTATTGAAGGGATAATCATGTTCCTTGAATATTTCCACAAAACAATGTACATATATATAGTTTACAGAGATGGAGCTTTCAGCCCAAAATAAGCACGGTACAGCTAAGAGGATTACATCTACAACTAATCATGACAAGGCTAATTTAAATCATACTAAACTTAGTGTCGATTAATATGAAAAGAGACCAATCAAATATGACAACCAATATTGCCAACTAATACGCCCCTATAGTTGGAGCGAGAGGAGGTTAGACGCTCAAACTTAATCAAAAGTCTTCAAACAAAGCTGATGGCAGACCCTTGGTGAAGATGTCGGCATACTAGAAATGAGAAGGTACATGAAGAACTCGAACCTGACTAGCGGTAAACATATCACGGACGAAATGAATGTCGATCTCAATATGTTTCATCCGTTGATGTTAAATAGGGTTGGCAAACATATAAACAGCACTAACGTTATCACAGTAAACAAGCGTGACAATCGATAGAGGAGAATGTAACTCACGAAGAAGATTACGAAGCCAGTATTTGCCACAACGTTAGCAACACTTCGGTATTCAACTTCGACACTAGAGCGTGAAAGAGTGTGATGTCATTTAGCGGACCAAAATAATAAGTTATCACCCAAAAACACACAATAACCTGAGGTAGACCTGCATGTAGATGGACAACCCGCCCAATCAGCATCAGTATAACCAACCAGAGAGGTAGTGGAGGATGCATATAAGTGAAGGCCTAAATCCAAAGTACCCTAAACATATCGCAAGATAAGCTTGAGAGCAGCTAAATGTAGTTCTCTCGGATCGTGCATATAAAATCAAATCTGCTGAACTGCATAAGATAAATCTAGACGTGTAAACGTGAGATACTGAAGTCCTCCTGCAAGACATCGGTACAAAGTAGGATCCAAAACCAGAACCCCGTCTGGACCCAGTTTAGACTCTGTATCAATTGGTGTCCGAGAGGGGTTACAATTAACCATGTGAGCACGCTCAAGAAGCTGAAGAGCGTACTTTCACTAAGATAAAAATAAACCTGTAGAGTGACAAACAACAAAGATACCAAGAAAATAATTAAGTGCCCCGAGGTCAGTCATGTCAAACTCACGATGTAAAGAATCAATAAGATGCTGAAGAAGTGTTGTAGAAGAAGCCGTAAGAATAATATCATCCACATATAAAAGAAGATAAGCAACTTGAGATCCCTATCTATAAATGAATAGAGAAGAACCGCAACGACTGTGATAAAATCCGGCTTGTGTGGCATAACCTGCAAAACGCTGAAACCAAGCACGAGGTGCTTGTTTCAGTCCATATAAAGATCTATGCAAACGACAAACATGATTATAGAACCTAGAATCAACAAAACTAGGTGGTTGATGCATGTAGATAGTCTCGGATAAATCACCGTTAAGAAAAGCATTCTTGACATCAAGTTAGTGAATCAGCCACTTACGAGACACAGCAAGGCTAAGAACCGTGCGAATAGTGGCTGGTTTGACAACCGAGTTAAATGTATCATCAAAATCAACACCAAGTTGCTGACTACTACCATTGGCAACCAAACGAGCCTTATAACGGCTCAAAGAACCGTCAGCATGAAACTTATGCTTAAATAACCACATAGAGCGAACCATATAAACACCTTCAGGCCTTAGTACAAGTAACCAAGTGCCAGTTTTAACCAACACAGTATACTCATCATACATAGCATTACGTCACTAGGGATCTTTTAAGGCGTCAGACGGATTTTTAGGAATAGGAGAAATCAAGAAAGTATTTAGAGACAAGCGATCGATAGGTTTGACAATGCCTGATTGTGACCGTGTGATCATGGGATGAGTGCGGGGTGGTTCATTAACTGGGTCGATATTGGTTTGTGGATTTGGTGGATCGAATATGGATGGTGGCAGCAGACTGTTTTGGGTTTGGGTTTGGGTTTGGGTTTGGGTTTGGGTGTTGTGTGGTTCGTAACTAGTGGGCTGGTTGGTGGGGAAAGTTAGGCATGGTGAATTTGAGCCGGTGTGAGGACTACTTTGGGTTGGATCGGTAATTGGTGTAGTATGAGTGTTGGGTTGAGGGTCGGCAGTTGGGTCGTGGGTATGCGTTGTGGCGTCAAGTAGGGTGTGGTGAAGTAAGGAGGCAGAAGGCGTAGCTTCAAGGAATTGATACGAGGGTTGAGATGATGGTGTCATGGACTTGTATGAAAAATGGGTTTCATCAAAGGTGACTTGCCTAGACAAGATGATTTTGTTTGTTTCAAGGTCTAGACAACGAAAACCTCGATGGTAAGCGGGATAGCCTAAAAAAATACATGGAGTGGCTCGTGGGGAAAGTTTGTGAGGGGAGTGAAGGTGAGGGTAGCATAGACACCTAAATATTCATAAACGGGAGTAATCAGGTTGTTTGTTAAATAGGCGTGTGAAAGGTACTTCGTTTTGAATTGCGGTAGATGGTAAAAGGTTTAGAAGATAGGTCGCGATATAAAGAGCTTTGACCCAAAAGGTAGGGGGAATATGTGCTTGAAATAATAGAGTACGAATGATATTATTGATTGTGCGTATCATTCGTTTCGCCTTGCCATTTTGTTGAGAGGTTTTTGGGCAAGAGAAACGAAATTGAATGCCATTTTGACAAAAAGGTTGTGGAGTCGGTTATTATCGAACTCACCACCATGATTACATTGGAAGCATTTTATTTCACATTTAAATTGATTTTTGACATAAGTACGAAAATGCAAAAGTTTATCAAACATGTCAGATTTAGAACGAAGGGGATATATCCATAGATAATGAGAAAAATAATCGAGAAATAAGACATAATATTTAAAACCACTAGAACTAACAATAGGGGATGTCCATAAATCAGAATGAATAATATCAAAGCAATGTTCAACAATAGAATCTGAAGAATAAAATGGAAACTTTACATGTTTGCCAAGCTGGCACGCATGACAAATATGTGATGACTTTTCTTTATTAGATGAAATAAACTGACGAGAGACAAGAGAGCGTAGCACTTCATCACCCAGGTGACCGAGGCGTTGATGCCACGTGGATGCACTAGTTGAGAGGAAAGCAGTAGGAGAGGTTGACGGCTTGGTGACCGGATAGAGATTGCCTGAGCTGTCACATCGAAGGAGGATATGACGAGTCAGGAAATCCTTTACAGAAAAACCAAACGCGTCAAATTCAATAGTGCAATTATTGTCTTTAGTAAACTGCCGTACCTAAATGAGATTTTTAATTATATTGGGGGTAACAAGAACATTATGGAGATGAAAGGGACGATGAAGAGAGGGAATAATGCTATGGCCGGTGTTGGTGACTGGAATAGAATTTCTGTCACCGACATGAACAGATGGGAATAAGCGTTTATCAAAAATGGTACTTAAATTACTTGCATTAAAATTTAAATGAGAGGAGGCACCTATATCTATGTGCCAAGGCCTGTAGTGTCATAGTGCTAAATGCACTAGGAAGAGAAGTAGCCTGAGATCCATAGTGTGCGGGAGCAAGACCGAGTAAACCTTGTCCGGGATGTTGCTATGGTGATGGCAAAGTATAATAATACACCTGTTGTGGTGATTGTTGGGCCACGAGTGGCTGTTGGGCCACGAGTGGAAACTGGACAGTTGTACCTAGGCCTGACGTGTGGAGTAAGCCATATTGGGCCTGATGATTATAGCTGGTGGTGGGCTGCGAGTGAACCTGGGTCTGACGATGGTGTAGTTTGATGGTATGATTGTGAAGCAGATGCACGCCCTTGTGCAAAAGTACCATTGATTTTGGGGTTTAACCCCGACCTATTCCTATAATCGTGTATAAACTTGCACCGATCACCGAACTTACATGATCCCTTGTTAAAATGATTACAAATTTGAGGAAGGTTGGAGGGCTTATTCGGGATACATTTGTTGTCTTCAACGGCCATGGTAGCCATTTTTTTTATTTTGGATTAGGGTTAGAGGGTAGGTACGGCAGATTTGGGGGAGGGAGAGAGTCGTGGTTAGAGGATAAATTTTAGAAGAAAAGAACCTGACTGTGATACCATATTGAAGAGATAATTATGTTCTTTGAATATTTCCACAAAACAATGTACATATATATAGTTTACAGAGATGGAGCTTTCAGCCCAAGATAAGCACGGTACAGCTAAGAGGATTACATCTACAACTAATCATGACAAGGCTAATTTAAATCTTACTAAACTTAGTGTCGATTAATATGGAAAGAGACCAATCAAATATGACAACTAATATTGCCAACTAATAGAATTGCTTGCCTTCTTTGGAAAACCTATTTGTTCTTGGTGGTCTTGAAGATTTCCTAAAGATGTTTTCACTTTTCTCACTTGGGCTGATTCGCTTGATCTCAATGTTAAGGCAATGTTTGTTTTAGGATTTATTTGGATGTTGAGTCCCCACGCCAAGACACTCTTGAAGATGAGATTAGGATCTTATCTCACCCATAGATCTACGTAGGAATAGTTTTAAGTGTAAACACAAACTTACCTAGTAGATTACCTAGTTATTCAACGACTTATGTGTTATTCGCTGCACGGAATAAACTTACCTAGAAGATTACCAACCCAACTTGTAAACACAAAGTTCATCTTTTTAAAGTAAATGTGATCTAGAAGATAGAAAAACATATGCAGTGTCACATACTAAATTACAAAACTTTGAAGTGAACAACCACTTAACGTCCACAAAGTTATTGGCATTCACGTAAAAAGACTAATAAAAAAGACTTTGAAAATCCCCTTACAAGTCAACATTGAAGATGCCTGTTGGTTAATTTTTATTCTAGCAGCATGTAAATATTTTATTTTAGGTATTTAGTTGGGGGTTGGGGAAACTCTTTTCAATTTGTACTAGTTCAACATCATATTTACTAATTCGACATAATGATATGATGTGAAAGTTGATTGATATCTTTCAATCAAAACACGTTTTAATTTGTTATCCAGCTCGTCATTCCTGCACCTTTGCCTCTATACTAATATTATATGTGGCTAAGGATCAATAAGCCAATTGTTAAGACATAAGAGTGCATAAAGACTAGTATATATGCGTATGCAAACAAGTTTGAAACATGTGAGAGATGCATACACCATAAGTCCATAATCTTCACTCTTAAGTATGTGCTCACACGTAAAAGAGTGAAATTTTTTATTATGTTAAATTTGATTACGCGTGAATCAAGTGCGAACTATCTTATACACTTTTAACTGTAAATATTTGATTATTGGATATGAATCAAGTGCGAACGCTACATTCAAATTGTTACATCCAAAATGTGATTATTTGACCATAATGCAGTAGCAATTTTATATTGTCTTTCTTATTTCTATATGTTTTATCGCTTGAACTTTGAGTGGTATACTATATACCTGTGTAATGTATACATCAATACATGTATGCTCTTTTATAATTTTGCTGCAAATTTATGTGTCAAAGGTTTACAGATCACCTCCAGATTTAAAGTTCATATCTTATAAAACTTTTAAGTTTTAACTTTTAACATGATTAAACAACCTCTTTGGTTTAAAACCTTATCATCCAATGTAAGAAACAATACGTAAAAGAAGACTTTTTAAAGTCTCCTTTATAAGTCAACATTAAAGATGCCAATTATTGGCATGAAATCATTTTAGGTAGTTAGTTGGGGTTTGGGGCAATTCTTATCAATTTGTACTAGTTTGACACAAATTTTAAATTTTTAAAGGATGATTAGTGCCAATAGTATCGACTAGGGATAATTATTGCCACAAACTACAAACCACAGAGATGATTTTTGCAGTTTACTCATTATATAATAATAGTGTATGTTGTGAAAT
>BQNB010038087.1:3298-48998 GCA_026074375.1 Tanacetum coccineum | reverse complement strand
GAGCAAATTGTTCCCTGGTGATTTGTTTCAAAAAAAGCTTTAAATTTATAAGACTGAATTTACCGATTTATTAAATGGAAACACACGGGTAAAGTATAACCCACGTATGTAGTATAATATTTCAGGAAAGACCAGGTCGTTCCAAGGGATTGGTGATTCTAAGAAAAGTCAGTTGTTTTGCAAAAAAAGATCTTAAAGATTGTCACGGATCTTACAGATAAATGGTAACACATATTTCAAGATTAAAACAATGTTTATTTGGGAGACAAGGGTCATGAAGGATAAACTTAGAATAATAACGGGTCCATGACTTTAAGTATAATCGGATAAATGAACAGGTAGTTTATTTAAGAGATTAACTATTTAAACATAATAAGGAATCCTTTCGGCCTTTAATCTTTATTATGAAAAATGCTTTAAGATCGATTCGAGTTTGGAAATAATAGATATAAGCTTGCACAACCAAGTTCGTTAGACATTATAACACCCAAAAAATGGGTCGCATCGAATAACTGTCCGGGAGCGTTACTTCATAATACCATTGCACAAGACATGAAGAACGACCTCTAATGCACATCAGTTAAGTAGCTTGTTCACCTGAGAAACACGTGCTTAAAAGTGTCAATATAAAGTTGATGAGTTCATAGGTTTATGTAAGTATAAATGTTGGATCAAAGATTTGTAAAGTGTGTATGACCAATTGAGTCCTTATAATAGTCACAATAATGTAAGTATGAATGTTGAAATCAAAGATTTGTAAAGTGTGTATGACCATTTCAATCCTTATAATAGTCATAAAAATGTAAGTATGAATATTAAAATCAAAGATTTGTAAAGTGTGTATTGTCTAGTATGCAATATCCAAAAGAGTGATTACGATTACACTAAAGTGATTCACACAATTACATTAAAGTTTCATTAATTATCCGAGGCTCTAAAACAGAAAATCTAATCATCGGGGGGGAACCCCCCGTGCTTGGGCTACTACATGATTTGGGCCGACCTGCATCACACAGTCTGAAAGAAAGGGTCAATCCAATAAATTAAGGGGAACTTTACTATCTTAGGGGAACTTTACTATCTTCTTCCATCTTGAGAATAACGAAATTTACGGGAAAGGTGAATTTACCAACTTTAACGAGCATATTTTCAGCTATTCCAACAGGGTATTGGAATGATCTGTCGGCTAATCTTACGCTCATTTTGGTAGGTTTAAGATTTTCGAGAGATAATTTCACATATAGTGAATATGGCATAAGGTTAATGCTAGCACCAAGATCGGCTAAGGCATTGCAGGAGAAAGTTTTGTTGAAATTACATGGAATAAGAAAACTTCTGGGGTCTCTGAGTTTAGGTGGAACTTTGTTTTGGATCATCGCTGAACTTTCATCGCTTAAGAAAGCGGCAGAAATCTGTTCGATTTTATGTTTGTTGCTTATGAGTTCCTTGATAAATTTTCCATAATTAGGCATTCCGGTTAAGACATCTATAAGAGGTACGTTGATTCGAATGGCGCGGATCATATCAAGAAATTTTCCGTATTGAGCTTTCATTTTCTCTTTCCTTAGACATTGAGGATACGGGATTTTCGGTTTGTATGGTTTGGGTAATGGATTTTCCTTGACTGCTTTTGGATTTTGTGTTTTCGGTTGTGGTGTAGGTTCTTCGTCTTCATCATCGCTATCAAAATTTATAGGATTTTTGGAATCGGTTGGTTGATCATTTAGTTTTACTGGTGGGTTGTAAGACTTACCACTTCTTATGAATACGGCATTCACATGCTCATTGCGAGATTACGGTGGTGGATAGGCTTTAGAATTATGTCCTTTTGGGTTTGGTTGAGTGTTATTTAGAAGAGATCCAGAGGGTCGACCAGATTGCTTGTCAGCAAGTCTGTCGAACTTGGTTTCAAGGTTTTGAATTGAAGCTTGGTGATTTTTGGCAACGGTTTCGAGTTGAGTTTTGATATCCATGAATGTTTCTTTGACAAAAGCGTTGGTCGATTGCTGAGATTTCATAAAATCGTTGAATTGTTTTTGAAGATCATAAGGTTTGTCATCGGTGTTTGATCGGTAGTTGTCTTGGTTGTAGCTAATTATCGCTATTCGAGTGTCGATCGCGGTAATCATTGTAAAAACGAGTCTTACAAAACGTTTGCATGAATTTATCCTCTTCTTCATGAGACATAGGTATATCATCTTCATCAAGATCAGTTTTAGTTTTTTTAGCATGGGTTTGGAGTTCTTTATACTGAGCATCTATTTTCAGGGTCATGGCATCCATTCGGGCCATAATTTTGTCAGTATCAGATTTACTGCTACCTTTATAGGCGAAAGCAATGGTTTTTTAAGAGCTGATTTAGTTTTTTGATTTTTAACCCAATCGAGCTTGAGTAAGACTTTGTCTTCTAAAACCTAATAAGCTTGATTTGGTGTTTTATAGAGAAAAATACCACCAGCTGCGACATTCAGAACTTCTTGGGTTATTTTGCCTTAGACCAGATAGAAGATGTTTAATTATGTTTCCTTTGGACAGATGTGACCAATGACAGGTTTCAAAGCATTTCCTTCATACGAACAAGAGTCGGTTAGAGATATATTTTCGTTGGAAGAAAAGCTCGATTTCGTCTGAGGACTCGGTCAAAAAGGCTGGGGGAAGAATCGGTTATGGAATGCGGTCTCGGGATAGTTTATCCCACATTTCGATAGTTCCTTCGTGTGAGTTCATCCAACCATTGTTATTTGCATTCCCCGTAAGGGTAAGGATAGGGGAAAAACATCATTAGGCGGACCGACATCTTTAGGTATCTTTGTATTAAAAACATATCGCTGATTCTAAGAAGTTCGTGAAATTTGTTTATGAGGGATCACGGTTTTGGTTCTACCATCGAATTGGTTTTCTTTGACGAGGGTCAGGTGGTTACCTTTGATAGCAAATTCGTTAGCGGTTTCAGGAATAGTGATTGCGGAACCAGGAGTCGGAGCAACAACACGGTCAGCAGCCCATATGGGTTCATCATCCATTAGAAAAAGATTTTAAAGAGTAACTAGAAAGTGACGGAAGTGGTTGATATCGAGAATTGGCGGATAGACAATTCTTGGGTTTTTAGGTGGATTATTTCTTTGATCGAATGGAACTCTTCTGTTTTGTCGACGATGTCTTCGATTCAGAGTGCGTTCAGGTTCAAGTAATGGTTCAATAATTTCAGACTTGGAAGCACGTGTATGCATCCAAAGGAGAAATTGTTCAGGATCAGTTACAGAGATTTTCCAGAGTTTGACTACAGAAATTATACGGCGATTTGAAAAAGAGAGAGGGAGTTAAAGAGATTTTCCAGAGTTTGACTACAGAACAGCTAAGAAATCCCCGGTGCTAGCGGTTAGCGACGCACATAACTTTTGAGTGTTTCAAAAGCTTTTAAGAATTTATAAGACTGAAAATACGGATAATTATATGGAAACACAGGGTAAAAAGTATAACCCACGTATGTTGTATAATCTTTTTAGGTAATAACGGTCGTTCCACAGGGTTAGAGCTAGTGTTCAAATAATCAAGAAAGAAATGGACTTTAACAATTTTCTGAATATTGACATTTAGTTTTATCATGGGTAAAAAAGTATGGACAACTCGGATAGTTGAGAATAATTTATAAGTGTTGGAAATTATTTGACCATGAGAATGGGACATTAATTTATAAAGGTGATTTCTCGTCAGAAAACGTTTTCACAAATCAACTTGGTTAACTTAAGACTTATATTTAGTTAACTAAACCAAATGTGTCACTCAAATAATTCAGTTACTATTATATCAAAGCTTATTTTGTTTATCAATTTATGAAAGTGGATTTCTCAGCACAAACGTTAAAGACCATAGACAAATCTTTAAAAGCACATAGATCATACTGGGTCCTTCGACCTATACCGATATGATTATATAATATAAGTTGATAAGCAAAACTAGATATGATAAGATATGACAGGTTTGCAATATAAGCTTAAGATTAAGACGATCAAGATCATACCAAACACTTATTCATTATCGTAACTTCACCAAGTAGTCATGAGAGATTTAGCCTCTCATGGCTAAGGAGTTAATAACAAAAGCACTCTTTACATTAATTTCCATTATCTCAACAACTAAGTAAGAAACTGTCTTTGTTCTTGATCGTTAGATCTTTTTCTTCAAAAGAGGAGGTGTTTCTTAGAGTTTTAGTGAAAGGAGGGGAAGTGTGTGTGAAGAGTAGAGAGAAATGGATGAGATGGGATGCTTGAAATGAGAAAATTCGTTCTTAATTTATAGGCAAATTTTTGTGCAAAGTGCGATGCACTTAGGAAAAAGTACGGCAAACTTTGGGTGTTAATACGATATCATTTAATGGTGTTGACTGGAAGTGCGGCGCACTTACAAATAAGTGCGGCGGTTTTGAGGAGTTAATGCAGGTGCATTTAATAGACTTTAATTTTTCAATCTGTGGGAAAATGTGCGGCGAACAATATTGTAAGTGCGGCGGTTTTTGGACTTCAGAGAAAAGTACGGCGCACTAGGTAACAAGTGCGGCGAACTTCTTGCACTTTAACTAGAAATCTTCTTTCTTTTCTTGTATTTGCTTCCAAAGTGTATAGATTCTTAAGCTTGGGTCTCTAGAGTCTTCAAGTGAACCTATAAGCAATTCAAGCTTAATTAAGTATCAAAAGTTCACGAGAAATGATAAAATATACATAAATAACGCCATAGAAACATGTATAATTTGGGCGTTATCAGTTATCATTGGTAGATATGCTTGTTATTATGATTACCCATCATATAACTTGTATGTTTTGTTTATATAAAGTCATGCTCTATCTCTATCTATTATGTTATGTGAATCATGCCTTGTTTCTTGCTTGCTTATTACACACGTTTAGCTATCTAACCAGTGATAATCATTTAGCTTTGTTACTTGATAAACAATCTGTGAATTGCTACAAATCCCGTGGAACGACCTGGACTTACCTAATACTATATTACACTCGAATAGGTTATACTTTCCCGAATGTTGTGTTTTGAGTCAAAATTGGTATTTCTAGTTATTATAAATTTAAAGCTTGTAAAAACACACATCATAGGGCATGACGTTCACATCGGACCCTTGATCGACGAGGGCGTTCACGTGCTTAAGGCCCCCTATGCTGCAAGGTATTTCAAAATTCCCTCTGATGTCCTCCTTCTTTGTTATCTTTTTCTAGAGGATCGCTTCATAAACAGGCCCCCGAGGTAATACATTATATGTCTTTCCCTTTACCTTTCCAACTCGGGCCCTAGACAGAGAGTCATTGAACCTATTATTATCGACTAGTCCCTCGATTAGTTTTTCATTAATCCTATGCTTCAGATAATATTCTACAGGCCGAGAACTGAGTACTTCTACCACTTCTTTCTCCTCAGCCTTTTTTATCGGCTTGTTTTTAGTTTCTTTATTCCTTTCGGCTTCCTTCACTGGTATTTCCATTTTTGTTCTGGTAGGTTTTATAGCGTTGTTGAGTGTCTCATCCGTCTTGTCACTCCTTTCTTCCTCTCCTCTTGCTAGCGAGATAGAGTTTACGTTCTTGGTGACAGGGAATTTGGCTTCTTCCCTTATCAATACTTTCTTAGGCCATCTGCTGGTCATGAGTTCCTTGAGAAGTCCAAACATTTCAGTTATTTTGTCGTTGATCTCCTCGCATTGCTTGAAAATGTCGTTCTCAAATCTTTCCATTCTTTTAGTGTGTTCTGCCATGTAGTCCCTTACTCGAGCATTAAAAGTAGTTCCTAATGCTTCGGGTTGAGGGCTTGGACCTATACATTCATGGAAAGTAAAGGGATTCAACTTAGGTGGCTTGTTATGGCTTTGCGGGCGAGGGTTGGAATAGACTGCATCAGAATAAGCATGAGGGATGTGTGTTGAGCTCCTAAGGGTTGGTTGTGGTCCCTTTAGTAAGAAGTTAATCTGGTCTTCGAGCTCAAGAAGTCTTTGGTCATGTGTTTTTGAGATACCTTGAGGTGTAGAAATAGCCTTGACCGGCTTGACGAATTCTTTCGTGTCATTCCAGCCCTCACCGGTCGAAGAGATTGGAGGTCTTCAATGATTCCCAAGAAGGTCGCATTCTTAATGCGAGTTTGCTGTCGATGGCGTGGTCAATCTCTCACTTAAGATGAAAGGAGACATGATCATAAAAAATTTGGATTTGAAGCCAACGATCAATGCCATGATGAGGGACTTTTTGTAGTAAGTCCTTGAAACGAGTCCATGCTTTGGATAAAGATTCTCCATGATGTTGTTGGAACATCAGGATATCATTGTGAAGTTTTGCGGTCCTTCCTGGTGGAAAGAATTGAACAAGGAAACGAGTAGTAAGATCCTCCTATGTGGTGATGGATCCTGCTGGAAGACGTTCAAGCCAATTGCTAGCTTGATCGCGAAGGGAAAATTGAAATAAACACATGCTGTGTTCTTTCCCTGGTTTCAACACTGAACCATCAGGGTCCAGTGAGTCCACTGTTTTTAAGAAATCCTTGAGGTGTTGTGTTGGAACCTCGACCAAAGTCCATCGAATGACATTCATTTTGAATTCACACGATGGTGTACGAGATCGTAAGTAACGCACCCTATGAAGCAAAAAATATCAAAAATAATTTACAATCCACACACTAAAAAAAAGTCTCCAAACCAGGATAAAAACGTGTTCCCTCACGAGGAGCCTGATGGTATTCATGTAGTCCTTCAGGCTAGGATTGGAGTAGTCTCCAGAGTTCATATAGGATTCTCGTCCTCCCAGTGGTGACGAGAATGATTACAAAAACAAGTAACACAAAAAATAGATGACTATAAGAAACTATTAATGCGAAATTAAATCTTACCTAAAGTAATTCAAAAAAGTAGAACAAAGCTAAACTATTGATCAAAACCTAATATTCCCCCGCAACAGCGCGAAAAACTTGATGCAGTTGCTCGAAAGGGACTTCTACAAGAAGTTTACAACTTCCTATGCAAAGTACCTAACCCGTTGTAGTAGTAGGTAGAGAGCAAGACTCGGGGGTTGATCGTTCCTCTAAGGGAATAGGTTGTGAAGGCTGGATCTACAGGACTAACATAATTCTAAGGTTAGCGAAGATTCATTTTTTGTATTTTATGTGTATAAGAAAGCATGTAAAATCATAGATTTGAGAGGTTTGGTTGGTTTTTAAGCTATTAAACTAAATAAAATCTACGCTAATGGTGATACCAATGTAATACAAGATGTGTTTCATTTAATCATGTCATACTCCCTATTTTGTTTTCTCCAAGTGTTTGTTGCTTTTGTCCACACTTTGTGCTTGATCTATGTAACTATTTCTAAGTCATGAAAACGAGAAAAAAAAATTACACCAACCCCGTCGTCTATTTAATAATTTAGTTGAGGCAAAACCAAAGTAAGGTAGTATGAAGACTGATACCTCGCCCCTAACAGTAATAAAATCATTTGAAATATATTAAAAGTGGATTAACATGATCCATAATAAGGGCAAGGTAGTTTGAAAACTTTTACCCAGGTGATCCTTTCTACACAATCATGTTTTCCTAGACATATCAACAGCGATACAGACAAAAGATGGTTTTCTAAGACCTAACATGTATATTCATCACAAGAAGCAACACCACTAAGATCTACATTCTAGGTTTCATACAATCATAAATGAACACAATAGAAAGTTTAGACAAGCATGTTAAAGATAAAGCAAGAATAATAATGAATCACACAACAATACATATTGAATGATTAAGATAATCTTACTTGATTAAAACATGAATTGAAGGAAGTACAATAGGGTTTTGAGGCCCTAAAATCGTCCCTAACAGCTGCTAAATGAACTAGGGTTCGTCCCTTTCTTTTACTCTAAAGTTACACACTTAAAACCCTAAAAACAGATTTGTATATATAGATAAATCGCTGTGACGGAGTCGCGTTTTAATCGTGACGCCGTCGTGAGTAGAATATTCTAGATGTTAGCCTCACTTTTAGTGAAGCTGGCGTCTTTCACGTGAATTGGACTAGTTTAGGACACTGCGTGTCACGCAGGGGTCAATTATGTTAACTAGGAATAGTTAGCTTTTTCTTTTAGTATAAATACCCCTCATGGCTCTCCATGAGGGGTAGTTGGTGATTTTGTATCCTCATTCTCAATCTAATATTTCTCAAGTTTCTCTAACTTTCTCTCACTAAACATAATGTCTTATCATTTGTATTTTGATCAACCAAGACCCCCCGAAAAGGTGGTTTTGTATCGCGTACAATTGGTATCCGAGCCATGGTGTGGTGTGTTTAGTTTTTGTGTTTGTCTTGTGATTTGTGTTTAAAACCTTTACAAAGAGCAAAATCTTGATTCAAAATTTTTTGGCTTCAAAACCTTAAAGTTTTCATTTTTATTGTTCCTATAGGGTTAGTATCACTAGTTGTACAAGATTTTTTTGCAAAAAAACCATTCAAAAATGTGTTTTTTTGAGTTTTGAAAATTTAGGTTTCGTAGTAGTTACAACCGAACGAGTTTGTTGTCTGTTTCAAGAACCGAACTAGCTCATCTGTGTTGGAACCGAACTAGACTCCTGTCAGTTGGAACCGAACGAGTGCTCACTAGTTAGAACCGAACGAGATTTAACTCAGTTGGAACCGAACTAGTTAGTCTAGTTGGAACCGAACTAGAAGGACCGAAGTAGCTGTTTTCATTTGGAACCGATCTAGATTTTCATTGAGAACCGAACAAGTAAGAACCGAACGAGGTTTCACAGTTTGAACCGAACGAGTTAATCGAAACTAGAACCGAACGAGGTTTACTCAAGTTGGAACCGAACTAGTTAATTTAAGAAGGAACCGATCGAGTTCAAATTTAACCACCGAACGAATATTTTAAGATGAACCGATCTAGAACTTTTTCAACTCAACTGATCTAAACAAACAGTGTCAACTCGGTATTTACCGAGTTGACCGGGTCAAACTCAACGAGTCAAGGTCAAAATGAATAGTTTAATCAAGACAGACTCGACAAGACTTGATGTCAAACCCAACAACACAACAAACATAATACATTACACTAAAAACGATCCTTATCAAAATTCACCTTCATTCATAACGGCTATTATTGAATTTTAATGATTACGGAGATTTTGTCTGATGTTACTTATTTGGGATTGTAGTAGAATTTCTCGGGGAGTGTACTTATTTTGTCTTCAGTTCTTTCTTTCTCCATAACGAAGATGACTTGTTCGGGCATATACGGTTTGTGATGAAGACTTGGATATCTAGTTGCTTTAGTGATTCTTTCTCCCTAATACCCACAAAGTAGCTATCACTTTAAGGAGTTACATTGTAGTACTCAGTGTCTCACGTAGTTGAGGAGATTTCAAGTGGTGATGTATTTTTGTATACATTTTGAGTGAGTTATCTTACTCAGAGATTGTCCTCTGCACCAGTTTCTTTCTTTTCGTCACGCGGAAGTACAAAGATTAAGTCCACAAATCGGGGATTTTGCTTCATTCTCGATTCGTATTCACATCGGGTGTCTCCATTATAGGCATCAATATTTAGCCACAAATTGATAAGGCCGATTTCCGTTCCGGTTGATCCAACAGAGATTTTAAAGAGAGTACCGATGTATCTTCTCACAGAGTATTGCATATTGCAATCACAAGGGCTATGAAGCTAAGTATTAGTAACAAAATTAAAAAAAAAATAAATTGTAAATATAAGTAAAATAAATTAGGTACTAATTTAAAAAAAGTAACATAAGAATAATATAAAAAAAAAAAAGTAAATAAAAGCTGTTCCATTTGGCATAACGATGATAACTCTAAAGTATGATGATTCCTCAGTTATCCACGCATCCTGGTAAGGGAGAAATGTGTACAACCGGTAACATTTTTATGTTACCGTTTTGATGTTACCGTTTCGACTACATAGAGGGATAAATTGCTTACACTCGGGACTTAGTTGACTTTGGTGTAGCAAGTCTTACCATGTCCTTTCGGGACGGAGAAAAGTACATTTCCTGGTCTTAATTGATTTTGGTGCTACGTTTTCAACTTTGGAAATAGGATAAAGTGTGTGCTTTGATTTAAGATGTACACATAAGTATGATGATAGCAAGTCATACCATGTCGTTCTGGGGACTTCAAAAAGGGGATAAAGTGTGTACTTCGGGACTGGAATGCTTCCTAAGTGAGTCGATGTTGATGATATCTTCCCTCCCTCAAGAACGGTGTATTAACTCTTATCAGCCTTAGGGGTGTCTGTTTGGGAGGGAGCAGAAGAAGTTCAGAGCATAATTCATATCAAAGCCGAAGTATTCGGATAAGAGAACTTCAAGGATGACAAACGAGATGCAGATTCTGATAAACTTTGACATGACCAGAAGTGTAAGAAAATGAAGCGTTCTCAAGACATGCAGCTAATTCAAAAACTTCGTGATGACCAGAAGCGTATGAAGAAAGTTTTTGAAGTCATGTCAGGAAGTTATGAGCATAAATCCAATCAAGATCGGGTTCGGTAGAGAAAACTTCTATGTCATCCTCAGCAGTATGTTCGTCTACAAGCTGAAGAAATAAAGCTGGAGTATTCAAGAAGATCGTCGAAGACATTCTCAAGGAATACTGGATTTCATTCGTATCATTTTTCTTTATTGTGCTTGTAGGGAACATTGTAACTAATTCACGTGTGACGTCATCATGGAGGGAGATTGTTAGCTTCACTTTTAGTGAAGCTGGCGTCTTTCACGTGAATTGGACTAGTTTAGGACACTGCGTGTCACGCAGGGGTCAATTATGTTAACTAGGAATAGTTAGCTTTTTCTTTTAGTATAAATACCCCTCATGGCTCTCCATGAGGGGTGGTTGGTGATTTTGTATCCTCATTCTCAATCTAATATTTCTCAAGTTTCTCTCAACCCTCTCTCTAACTTTCTCTCACTAAACATAATGTCTTATCATTTGTATTTTGATCAACCAAGACCCCCCGAAAAGGTGGTTTTGTATCGCGTACACTAGATCTGCGTGTGAGTCGGTGCGTGCTGACGCCATCATGAAATGTTGTGACGCCATCACTAAGTGGGTTGTGACGGCGTCATGTAGAGTTGGTGACGCCGTCTTAAGGCTATGTGAGCACAAATCTTCAAGAGTCTTGGTGTTGGTCCGTAGTCTTGTCCGTTTCTTCTCCAAATGAGCCCAAGTCACATGTATTTCTTCCAAATGCCTTCCAAATGCTAAATACCTGAAAAGGAATGATTAAGTACCTATTTTGGGCATAAATGCATGATTTAGGGGGTTAAACGACTCCGAAAAAGTTTATAAAATGACACCTCATCAATATAGAGGTCAAGAAAAAAGTTTTGAAATCAATAAGGCAAAATTTGATGAACTTGAAACCAGTTATAGAAAGTCTGTTTATCAAGAACAATGTTTTACTAAAAAGATAAATGCTCTTCACTTAAGTTATGCTAAACAAATAACAACTTTAAATGAGGAAATTTCAAATCTAAATAACCAGCTTTCAAAAGAAAAATCAATTGTTTCTCTTCTTCAAGAAGAAAATAAAAACTCAAAAAGTGATTTCAAAACACGCGAAGACAAGTTTCTTGATAAATAAATTCAAGATGAGAAAAGGATAAAGGAATTAGATAACATTTTGGTTAAAATGGGTCAGTCGATTCAAACGATGCATATGCTTTCACCTAAGCCAGACTCGTTTTACCACACTGAACAGAAAATGGCTCTAGGTTATCAAAATCCTATTTATCTCAATCAAGCTCAGCAGAAACAACAATGTTTGTATAATGGCAGAGTATTATTAGAAAAGCATGATCCTCCTGTTGCGTATGATTCAGAGGAAACACTGCCACTTGCTTAAGAGAGTCGTTTAAAAATGAAACTATTGAACAAAGAAATAAAACTGACAAAATATGCAAAAATTAATAAACTTTTTGAGGTTTTTGTTTCTTAAAAGACCAAGTCATGAGAAGAGGTGTATTGTTTAAATACTTCCAAATCGGCCAGTGTTTCAAAAACAATTAGAAAACTAATTTCAATATCTGATGAAGAGTTTTCGGAAGATACTTTTCCAAGTGTTGCATGAAAATTTCTAAATGAGGTAAAAACACCATTATGACTCTTCAAATTGTTATTAAACATAGAATGAATGCTAACATAACCATATAGTCATCTCTGTCTTATCAAGAATTTCACAAGATTATTAATGATGAAATTGCTCCTCTCGTCAACCAAGTTGATGCTAGAGTACAAAATTTCAAAAATCATTTTGTGAAAGAGGCAGCCAAATTTGTTCGAGACTTTAAATCTCTAGCAAAAGAGGCTAATGAATCTCTTGATAAGATCTTAGTTTTGGAAAAAGAAAATGAGCGTCTCTTGAGAATAGTTGTCAGTCAGGATATTATGTCTATTGTGCAAAGTCCTTATGTTGTCAAAACATCCGATCTCCAAACTGGGCTTGAACGTACGAAAGAAAGGTTTGAAAACTGCATCATTAAATAGGAAAACGAATATGCAAAACTTTAGAATGATTGGTATAAAAAATGTGAAGAATGCAAATATGACAAAATTTCATATAATAAAGCTTATAATAACATGCAACATCCAATCGAACGGTTGCAAGCTCTGTTGGGAGATTTCAAGGGTAACAGTATAGATACTTAATGTGCATCAGATACCCTTGACCTTTTGTCTCAGAAACTATAAGATGAGAATGTGTCCTTAGAATTTTAGGTTTCTGAATAAAAAGACACCACCAAAGGTACGAGGGCGAATACTAAGTTTGTAAATCAATAAAACCTTAGGAAACCATCTTTGCAACCTATCAAAAACCATCCAGGTGTTCGATAACCAAATGCGTTTCAATCTGAACGACCAAAATCTTCAAAAAATCAGGTTCCTCCTAAGGTTGTTGAGATGAATGATCTGTCAAACCCAGTCACTTCAAACTTGGTACCTACCACCAATGAATCACAAGTTGTGAAAAATGATGAAGTGATTTCCCCAGGAATGTTTATGATTAATCCTTCTAAAACTTCTAGAGAAGACAAATTTGTGCCTATTAACAAGCTAGAGCAAGTGTTAGGACAAAATCGATTACTGTTTCACAGCCTCATTTCATCACTAAGCAAGATGTTAATTCTGACTCAAATGGTTTATCTTCTATAGGAGTATACACCACTACTAAGACCAGAGCGCTACAGCCTAGGAGCAATGCAAAGAATGATAAGGCCCCCTCTACATCTAAGAGTAGTTGCACAAGACTAATGAAGTTAAAGTAAAAGAGCAAGGTAGGAATTTACTGCTTCCTAAGAATGAAAAAACATAAGTCATCTGAATGTAATAACATTAAGCTTGCTATTCAGAATGATAAATCTGAAGTTATTTGTGCTATGTGTAAGCAATGTTTGAAAATTGCTAATCATGATGTTTGTATGCTTAAGTATATGAATGGAATGAACTCTAGCAAGAAAAACCATAATGTTAATATTTAAAAAAGTGCAAATCAAAAGAAACATAAAGCAATTGTCAAGAAATCTAAGAAGTTACATTCCGACAAAAGACTTGTTACACCTAGTGATGTGGTTGTCATAAGGGACTTCTACAAGAAGTTTTACAACTCCCTAGGCAGAGTATCTAACCGTTGTAGTAGTAGTATAGGCAAGACTCAGGGGTTGTTATTGTTCTCTAGGGAAATAGGTTGGGAAGGTTTGATCATGGTCTAACAGAATTCTAGGGGTTGAGAGAAGATTATTTTTGTATTTTTATACTTATAAGTAAGCAGTAAAATCATATATTTGAGAGGTTTGGTTGATTTTAGCTATTAAACTAAACTACTGTCTAATCTACTGGTGATAGCTTTATGATATTTAAATGTATTTACTTAATCATGCACTACTTATCAGATTGCTTCTCCTAATCCTGTTGCCTTGTCACACTTGTGATGATCTGTGTAAGTATCTTCTAGGTCATGAACGGATTACATGAACCCGTCGTCTATTTAATATTCCGTTAAGACAACTCACAAGTAAGGTAGTATAAAGACTATTACAAGGCCCATAAGAGTATATTAAATGCTTGTGAAATATCTTAAGAGGGATCAACCATATAAGGGGGTAAGGTAGTATGAAGACTGTTACCCGATGGTATCCTTTCTACGCACTCGTGTTTCCCTAGACGTGTCTACAGCGATACATACAAAAGTTGGTTTTCTAAAGCCTAACGCGCACATTCATCAACAAGAAGCAACAGTAATAGGATCTGCAATCTGACTTTCATGCAATCATAAGCAAATACAAAGGAGGGTTTAGCCTAGCATGTTAAGGATAAAGCAAGAACATAGATTAATCACACAACACATAGACATATTGAATGATTAATGAATAACACTCTTACTTGATTAAAACATGAATAGAAGGCAGTTACAATAGGGTTTGAGGCACTAAAATGACCTTTAAAGCTGCTACAAAGACTAGGGTTCATCTCACAAAAGTTATACAAAGTTACACACTTAAAACCTTAATTTCGGGTTTGTATATATAGAAAAATCATTGCGACGGCATCGCGTTTTAATCATGATACCGTTTTGTAGTAGAATATTCTAGATCTTAGGCTGGGTCGTGCGAGCTGATGTCATCATGTTTTCTTATGACATCGTCATGGGATGAAGTGTGACGGCGTCACGTGTATCTTGTGATGCGTCTACAGCCTCTAAGGCAATGTTTTAAAAATCACGCCTAAGGCGCGCCTACTCCCTAAATCCCTCGAGACTCCAGCCTTTGGGATTTTTTTAGATCGAGGCTCACAACATGCATAAATCCCATAAAAATCACAGCGCCTTAGGATTTTGCACCTTGGGACTAGTCGCGCCTAGCACATGTAACGGGTTTTGGGCCTTTTTAACTTAATATTGAGACACAAATACAAAATCACATGGGCCTTTATATATAATCTACTAAATAATAACCCTAATAAAGAAAATTAAATACATACAATACAGTGAAACAAGCACCTCTAATTTTCTTCATATTCCTCCATTTATTCAACTTCTCTTTTTAATTTGACACATATGTAATCACTTCACGTCATATGTATAGCACAGAAAGTATATACTAGCACCTCACATAAGTGTTTGTGATCTCTCATCTTTCTCTTATGGTGAATAATAAATTAAATATCATAATGGGGACACGGGAAATCAACACTCATTACCTGTCCATAGCATATCAATTACCATAGCTTGGTAAAGGATCAAACCATACACCGCTGGCGTCAGGCATTATTCATTACTATCTAAGAGGTCTTTTAAAGGGTTGTGGGGTGTAGGTGTAAGATAACATTAATGGAAACGGAAACGGATGGGATACATTTGGGTGGTGACTTTGGGTGAATTTGGAGTGGAAGGGTTAGCTAATTATTTATAAGAATACACGTTGGTTTGGTTGCTAAGCCAAAGACTCAGACAAAATATACAAACTCTACAAAACTCTACACCAATCTCTTTTTTCTTTTCTTGACTCTAATATGGAACATTAGATCATAAGTAAACTGAGCCAGCCCGTATATTTTTTACTTTATTTTTTATATACATTTTTTTGTACACTTTTGCCCTGCCATTGCTTAAACATATAATACATCATGGGGGTTTATAGATACACCCCTACACTTGAACTTTTACATACTCGATTATTTACAATCTAACTAATGACCCGATTTGAGGTGGATCAAAATAACATGGAGCTTATTGAGCTCTATTGGGGGTAATAAATTACTTCTTCCCTAATTCTTTATAAGATGAATACTACCATGAATCCCAATCATCCCAAAACTGTATTTACAAGGATAAGGACTTAGCAACCGTGTACTCAAATAATTAACTTAGGTTAAAACAATAATGTACTGAAAGCGAGTACATACAAGGTAGGCTATGGCGATTTGGGTGTTAACAATTTTAGTTTTTAATGGGTGACATGCCTTTCATTAATAAGTCCCGGCTTAACCAGAAAATTACGAGGACCATGAAAAAGAATATGCTTGGAGGGTTGTACTAGGGGTATCCTACACTAAAATGAGTGCATGACATGGGTGTGGGATAGTTATATGATCGGTGTGACCATCATAACAATTACAGGTTTAAAACATGGATTAATCTTAGTGCCTCTTATCTAGCAAATCCTAATACTCACTATGCGGTCTCGAGCGCATTACAAAAACAAGTTCTAGAATTTAATATACTATCGGTACACTCATATAATTTAATACCGATACCAATGCTCCAGAAAAGGCGACAAAGACCATACGTACACATCCGTAACGACGGAATAGACACATATGACTGCATTCAAACCTTAACTCGAGAAAGCTAAAGGTATAAACTATCTTGGGTATACTTCTATAGAACATTGGGGACAATGTTCAACTTAAGTGTAGGGGGAAAATAAGCTTTAGAAACTATTCTTTCATTTGCCATTTGCTTTGGCCTTAAAATGATGGGTAATATATCAAAACATATCATAAACGGTGATTTTTACCCAAATTTAAATTTTTTTACGACACATACCGACGAAAACCAAGTATTAATAGCGTCTCATGGATAGAAATGTATATGACTAGCACAATAACCCTCAAAATTCCACCGCAAAAATGCGAGGTTCACTTTTATATCTTTAGAAATTCGGGTACCCATCATTGGTAACCCAAGATGATTTTATCTTTACCCGGTTTTAGTTAAGGTTGATCTGCAGGCGTGCATGTCTATTATGTCGTTATGGCCATGTATGCATTGCCTTGTCACCTTTTCTAGAATGTCTGGTGTTAGTAAAATTCATATGAGTGTACCGGTAGTGTATTAAATTCTAGAACTTGTTATTGTGATGCATCCTGAGACCGCATAGTAAGTATTAGGATTTGCTTGATAAGAGGCATTAGGATTAATCAATGTTTTAAACCTGTAATTGTTATGATGGTCACACCGATCATGTAACTATCCTACACCTTTGCCATGCACTCATCATTAGTGCAAGATACCCCTAGTACAACCCTCCGAGCCTATCCTTTTTCACGGTTCTCGTAATTTTCTGGTGGATTCCAGATTATTAATAAAGAGCATTGTCACCCTTAAACCAATCGTTACACCCAAAAAGCCTTAGCCTACCTTTTATGTACTCATTTTTAGTACATTATTGTGTTTAACCCAAGTTAATTATTTGAGTACACGGTTGCTAAGTCCTTATCCTTGTAAATACTGTTTTAGGATGATTGGGATTCATGGTAGTATTTATTTCGCGAAAGAATGGGAAAGAAAAGTTAAGTTAATACCCTCATATATTTGTTAGATGATCTCCATGTTATTTTGATCCACCTCAAATCGGGTCATTAGATAGATTGTAAATATCGAGCATGTAAAAGCTCAAGTGTAGGGGTACGTATTATAAACCCCATGTGATGTATTATGTTATTAAAAAAAAGAGATTGATGTAGAGTTGTGTAGAGTTTGTAAATCTTTGTCTGAGTCTTGGCTTAGCAACCAACCAACGCGGTATGCATATAAATAATTAGTAACCCTCCTTCACTCCCTGCTAATCGCAACCAATGCCACCCAAATGTATCCTATCCGTTTCCATTTCCATTATATGCTATTTACACTCTACACCCCACAAAACCCCTTTAAAAGACCTATTTAGATAGTAATGAAATTATGCATGCGCCTAGCCTGTGGAGGTTTGATCATTTACAAGCCTATGGTAATTTATATGCAATGACAGCAAATGAGTGTTTATTTTCCGTTTTTCCTATAGTTGATTATATTTTTTATTACACCCGAGGAGAAGAGAGAATCCCTAACCACTTATGTAAAGGTGCTAGTGTATGCTTTTCGTGCTATTATTACAAGGTCTAGAAGGTTGTGTTGTAAAATACTTTTAAAGAGTAGGTTTAATGACCCTAATACTACTATTGTCTAAGTAGGAAAGCTCATTTTCTTAAGGACAAGCAAATCACAAGTGTAGGGGTATTTGATGAGGTGTCATTTTATACACTTTTTTAAGGTCATTTAACCCCCTAAATCGTGCATTTTTGCCCAAAATAGGAACTTAATCATTCCTTTTCAGGTATTTAGCATTTGGAAGGCATTTGGAGGAAATACATGTGACTTGGGCTCATTTGGAGAAGAAACGGACAAGATTACGAACCAACACCAAGACTCTACAATATTAAAGCTCGCGGCTGGCGACGGGCGTCATATCTATACACGACGCCGTCACACTTCATCTAGTGACGGCATCACACATTTCTTGACGGCGTCGCCCCGCCCGATTTAATCGGGATTAGAGATTCTACATTTATGAGAGGTCACGATAATTAAAATGCGGGACACCTTACAATATAATTTATAAATATAGACCCCTCCATATTTAAAATACATTAATACCAAACTCTACCCCCCTATTTTCTACAATAAACCAAAACAAAAAACACACCACTAATAATAATAATCTCTTTCACCATTCCACTTAAAACAAAAAACAACCCTAACCCCACCCACAAACTTTAACACAAAAACCTCCACAAATACCCCCAAAAAAAAAATACAAAAAAAAAAATAAATAAATAAAAATAAATAAATAAATAAAAAATAAAATATATATATACCAACCCCCCCCCCCCCCCCCCCCCAACCCCAAATATTTTTTTTTTTTTTTCCTAAATAATTATTTTTTTTTTTTTTTTTTTTTTTTCTGACGGTTTCGCATTTTAATCGTGACACGCATAATGTAGAATCTTCTAGATCCGAGTTAAATCGGTGCGGGCTGACGCCGTCAAGAAATGTTGTGATGCCGTCACTAGATGAAGTGTGATGGCGTCGTGTATAGATAGTGATGCCGTCTCCAGCCGCTGAGACTTTAAATATTGTAGAGTCTTGGTGTTGGTTCGTAATCTTGTCCGTTTCTTCTCCAAATGAGCCCAAGTCACATGTATTTCCTCCAAATGCCTTCCAAATGCTAAATACCTGAAAAGGAATGATTAAGTTCCTATTTTGGGCAAAAATGCACGATTTAGGGGGTTAAATGACCTTAAAAAAGTGTATAAAATGACACCTCATCAAATACCCCTACACTTGGGATTTGCTTGTCCTTAAGAAAATGAGCTTTTCTACTTAGACAATAGTAGTATTAGGGTCATTAAACCTACTCTTTAAAAGTATTTTACAACACAACCTTCTAGACCTTGTAATAATAGCACGAAAAGCATACACTAGCACCTTACATAAGTGTTTGGGATTCTCTCTTTCTCTCGGGTGTATAAAAAATTATAACAACTATAGGGAAACGGAAAATAAACACTCATTGCCTGTCATTGCATATAAATTACCATAGGCTTGGTAAATGATCAAACCTCCACAGCTAGGCGCAAGCATAATCATTACTATCTAGTGGTCTTTTTAAATAGGGGGGTTGTGGGTGTAGGTGTAAGATAGCATATAATGGAAGTGGGAAACGGATAGGATACATTTGGGTGCTTTGGGTGGAATTTGGAGTGAAAAGGGGTTAGTAATTATTTGTATGAATCACAGTGGTTTGGTGCTAAGGCAGACTCGGACGAAGTATACAAACTGCTACAACAAATACTACATCAATCTCTTTTTTTTTGAATAACATAATACATCACAAAATAGGGTTTATAACACGTACCCCTACACTTTAGCTTTTACTATACCGATTAATTACAATCTAACTAATGAACGGGTTTGAGGTGGATCAAAATAGCATGGGAGATCATCTAACAAACGTATTTAGGATATTGACTTAACTTTTTCTTCCCGTTCTTACGCGAAATAAATACTACATGAAATAAATCGTCCCAAAAATAGTATTTACAAGGATTAAGGAATTAGCATAGGGTGTACTCAATTACTTAACTTTGGGTTAAAAACAATAATGTACTAAAAGTGAGTAAATACAAGGTAGGCTAAGGCGATTTAGGTGTAACGATTGGTTTAAGGGTGACGTGTCTTCTTACTTAGTTTTGCTTAACTAGAAAATTAGAAGAACCGTGAAAAAGGATAGGCTTGGAGGGTTGTACTAGGGGTATCCTGCACTAAAAATGATTACATGGTAAGGGTGTGGGATAGTTACATGATCGGTGTGACCATTAACAATTACAAGTTTAAAACATGGGTTAATCCTAGTGCTTTTTATCTAGCAAATCCTAATACTTACTATGCGGTCTGGGATGCTTCACATTAATAAGTTCGAGAATTTAATACATTAACGATTACACTATATAGTTTAACCGATCTTAATTGCTCCAGAAAAAGGAGGACAAAACCAATATACACATCCGTAACGACGGAATGTGATAAATGATTGCTCACTCCTTAACTCGAGAAAGCTAAAGGTATAAACTATCTTGGGTATCAATAATAGATACCCAAATTCCTATAGATCTAAAGGCGAACCTCACATTTTTGGGGTGGAATTCTGAGGGTTTTTGTGCTAGTCATATACATTCCTATCCATTAGACGCTATTAATACTCGGTTTTCGTCAGTATGTGTCATAAAAAAATTTAAATTTGGGTCAAAATTACCTTTTTATGCTATTTTTTGATATATTACCCATCATTTCAAGGACAAAGCAAATGGAAAATAAAAGAATAGTTTCTAAGGCTTATTTTCCCCCCTACACTTATGTTGAACATTGTCCCTAATGTTCTATAGAATTACTCATAAGAACGAATAAAGGGAAAAGAAAACAAGTAAAAGAAACTAGTACTCCCCTGGTTTTCTCAATAATGGAGAAGAAACATGCGATAACTGGTTAAATCGTCCTCCAAGAATCATCCAATGTAATTTCCTAAGAACTTCCAAGCTTCTTCTCATCAAATATAACCTGTAATCAAAGACAAAGACAACTATACCAAGCATAAAATGTGCGATATAATAATATACAATGTGAAATTAGGGTTGACTCTATAAAGCAGTAAAGATAGGATGAGAGAATTATTAAACTCATGGTATTGTAGGTTTATAAAAGAATTACAACTTTCTTAGGTGTTGTACAAGTTTTATATTCAAAAATACTTAAAAAAATTTAGTTTTCCTGTAACTGGGCATTTACGTCGTCAGGAATATCCTGACACCGTCACAAGTGTCATCGTGACGATGTCGCGTGTAACTCGTGATGCCGTCTCCACACTCTGTGAAAACTCATTTTTCCGTTTTTGATGAAAAAATTCCTGCACTTATCTTTATAAGTTATTTTCCTGTACAAAATGCTGCATAACAACCTGAGAATCAACAATTCAATCATATGACTCGAAACTGACACGAATTAATCTAAATAGTTTATTTCAGATGTTTGAATTTGGTTCTAAAAACCAGATATTTCCCCTACACTTATTTTGTTGCAAAATACCTTTGATTGCAAATAAGACGAAGTTACAAACAAACAAAGCATGATTACAAGATAATTCAAACATAATAAAACAAACAATAAAGAATTAAAACATACAAGACACTCCTAATATGCGGGAAAAGTAAATATTGGGTTGCCTCCCAAAAAGCGCTTTTCTTTATTTACGAGTCTTGTAGCTAGACTCAAAGTCAACACGTCCTTACGTAACTTCTCCTTTGTGTCTCTTGGCCTCTCTTTCTAATTTCATTAGGTGTTGAATTTCCTTGCTTATACTTTCGTCTTCTCTGTACTCGGGTCCTAAAGTTAGACTATTCGAGTAATAGGTTTTCCTACGGTCATTGTTATTCTCAAGGACAAAGGGTGGTATGGCATCAGTATTTACATCCTTAGAGTCCATATGGTTAAACGCTTCCATCTTATGAGGCTTCTTAAATGTGATTTTCTTGTTATCTTTTTCAAAAGTAACCATTCCCACTTCCGGATCATAAACAAGACCAGTTTTTCTTGCAAATGGTTTTCCAAAGACTACTTCTCCTAGGTGGTGATCTATGACACTAGTGGTATCCTTTAAAATCATGAAATTACATTCATATGTGAAGTTTCCTATGAAAACTTTTAAACCCCTAACTCTTCCTACAAAATTGTGGTTCTTACTAGGGTTGGATGGTTTCTGTCTCGAATCTAGCCCTTTATTTATGATCTCTCTGTAATGTTGTTTAGACATAATATTAATTGGTGATTCCAGATCGATGTAAGTTTGTCTTTTAAGGAAGTGACCAATCATGCAAGAGATCTCAATGTTTTTTAAGTTTTTAGTTATTATCTTTGCCCTTACCCAACATGGTTTGGGGTATTTTAAGATCCACTCATGATATTCAAATTCCTCCACGGTGATGAAGGTATCAAAGTATTTTATTTCATCAAACCCGGTTAATGAGTCAACGATCCTACTATTATCAAGCCATGACTCAATTTCTTTCTTTTCCTTAGGATCAAGAAACTCCCTATTAGAGGTAGAACAAGATGGATTCGCATTCTCCATAATAAAGAGTGGAATAGTCAATGGAAATTGCGAACAATCACACAAAGAGAAGATAGACTACAAGAAAGCTGATATACACAGAGAATTAATTTCCACTGAAAGAATCAAGCAGTAGAAACTAGAGCTAAACTATGATAAAACGCTAACTATTCCCCGCAAGAAGGCGGTGCCCAAAAACTTAGATTGGTGTTGTCGTAAGGGGCTTCTACAAGAAGTTTTACAACTCCCTACGCAGAGTACCTAACCGTTGTAGTAGTAGTATATGTAAGACTCGAGGGTTATCATTTTCTAGGGGAATAGGTTGGGAAGGTTTGATCATGGTCTAACATAATTCTAGGGGTTGAGAGAAGATTATTTTTGTATTTTTATACTTATAAGAAAGCATTAAAATCATATATTTGAGAGGTTTGGTTGGTTTTAGCTATTAAACTAAACTACTACCTAATCTACTGGTGATAACTTTATGATAATTAAATGTATTTACTTAATCATGCACTACTTATCAGATTGCTTCTCCTAATCTTGTTGCCTTGTCACACTTGTGATTATCTGTGTAAGTATTTCCTAGGTCATGAACGGATTACACGAACCTGCCATCTATTTAATACCCCGTTAAGGAAACGCACAAGTAACGTAGTATGAAAACTATTACAAGGCCCTAAGAGTATATTAAATGCTTGTGAAATATCTTAAGAGGGATCAACCATATAAAGGGGTAAGATAGTATGAAGATTGTTCCCCGATGGTATCCTTTCTATGCACTCGCGTTTCCCTAGACGTGTCTACAACGATACATATAAAAGCTGGTTTTCTAAAGCCTAACGCGCACATTCATCAATAAGAAGCAACAGTAATAGGATCTACAATCTGACTTTCATGCAATCATAAGCAAATACAAAGGAGGGTTTAGCCTATCATGTTAAGGATAAAGCAAGAACATAGATTAATCACACATCACATATACATATTGAATGATTAATGAATAACACTCTTACTTGATTAAAACATGGATAGAAGGTAGTTACAATAGGGTTTGAGGCCCTAAAAACGACCTTTAAAGCTGCTACAAAGACTAGGGTTCGTCTCCTAATAGTTATACAAAGTTACACACTTAAAACCTTAATTTCGGTTTTGTATATATAGAAAAATTGTTGCAACGGCGTCGCATTTTAATCGTGATGCCCTCATGAAGTATAATATTCCAGATCTTGGGTTGGGTCGTGCGAGATGATGCCGTCATGTTTTCTTGTGACACCATCATGGGATGAAGTGTGACGGCGTCACGTGCATCTTGTGACGCCGTCTTCAGCCTCTAAGGATATAATCTTGAGAAATGTTGGTGTAGGTCCGTAGTCTTGTCCGTTTCTTCTCCAAATGAGCCCAAGTCACGTGTATTTCCTCCAAATGCTAAATACCTAAAAAGGAATGATTAAGTACCTATTTTGGGCATAAATGCATGATTTAGGGGGTTAAATGACCCTGAAAAAGTATATAAAATGACACCTCATCACCTAGGCCTAGCAAACCTATAACTTGCCTTAGGTGGTTACCAACTAGAAGAATTTTTGACCTATGTAGAAAAATAACTACATCCAGTAACACCTAGAGTGAGTCTGACACATCTATGTGTGATAATGCAAGTGCTTCTAACCCACAGGAACCTATAAGTAAAGGGTTTCCAAATTCTACTTTATTTCTTGGCAGGTTTATGAGACTCCGGAGGCAGAATACATGTATCCATCCGCTTGTTGTTATCTAATGTGTCTAGGAATGACTTATGTACAAATCAGTACATAACCCGAACTTCAAAGAAAGGAAAGTTTAACTTCAAAGATAACTTATCCTAACAACGAAAAGAGTAATCTTTTCGGTCTTGAGATATTTTCAAAACATTCAAAGTTTTGATCTAAAGTCGATGTCTTGTGTATAGATCCGTGCACAACTTGGTTTTCAAATAAAAGGGTAGTGTACGCTTCAGTGCACTTTACTTTCAAAGAAGAGAAATCTTCTTCGTCCTGAGCATTTTTTTCAAAAATTGTCTTGCTCGGGACATTCGAATTCTAAGTATATATCAACTTAGGACTCGTTCTTCAAATCAAGGAGCGTGTGCACTCATGTATATTTATCCTCACAACGAGAAGCTAACAACCTCTCGGATTTGAGCTAACACAAAACATTAATTCAAAGACATTCCAAGTCTTTAGAGCTCAAGTATCATTGGTTTTTAAATTAGTTGAACACAATTTTTCAAGAATTTCTTAAAAGGATTTTCAAAATCTTTCAAAATTGTGTGTTCAACACTCCCTTCTCATGACACTTTCAAAATTCAAATCATTTTTTATAAGTGGATCAATTTTTGAGGGGGAGCTTTTAAAACCAAGTCTTAATGCTTTTAGACACATTCTCTCATACCTTCTTTTGTGTGTCTAAAACATTTCACAACTGTAAATAGCTATCAAAAAAGAAAAATACAAAATTATAAAACCTATAAAAGCAAAATATAAAATCAAAAATTTTCAAAAATACCAAAAATAATTTTCTCCGACATGTCTCTCGACAATCATAACATTTACGCACCTAGAAATGTTGATTAATATTGACATGGGTGTATAAATGAAGTTCGAACGAGAGTTTCTAAAAGTTTTCAAAACATGTCTCTTCAAATTTTCTTTATGACTTCTAACTAAATGTCAGCTTAGAACTCGGACTCCAAAGAAAGGAAAATGTTCAATTATGCGCATTATTCCACAAACAACGAGAAGTTCATATCTTCTCGGTCTTGAGCAAAGTCATATAAACATTCAAAGTTTTGAATGCTCAAGAGAAGTACTAAGGAAATGATAATTAATAATATAAATTCAACATCATGTTCTTGTTGAGCACAATATTTCAAGTTATTTTCAAAACAAATATTCAAAATCTTTCAAAATTATGTGCTCAACAAACTCCCACTCCAAGTTCTCACTCTAATCTATGTTTGAAGGGGAGTAAAAATTTTGAAATGTAATATCAAGTGGTTCATTTAGAATGTTACTTTGTTCTCCCAATGATTGGTTAGTCTATAAGTGGATCAACGCACATTAACTTGTATTTTAATTCAATTGTTAAATCAAAAACTGTCACCACATATGCAATTTTTAAGAGGGGGAATAGTGATTAAAATGTGATTAATACGGCTTAATAAAGGATAAGATCTTTTCAATATAAGTGCGTTCCTCATCTCGCATGTGCAAAACTCTTTGATATTATGATGCATATGTGTAGGGGGAGCTTTTTGGTGATATATAAAAGTCTTAATGTGTAATAATTTATTTCTAGAACATGTTGATTGCTTTTTCAATGCTTTTATGGCTACAATGGAAATACCCAAAGATCAACCAATTGTTGTTATTTATGGAGATATAAGGCGATTTTGTTCCATGATCCAGCCAGAACCGTAGGGATCTACCCAGGGACACTCCTTTAGATAGAGTAGAATTCCTTAAGTATGATTAAAAAAAGGAGTAAAGTGAGATTGGGAAGAATGTTATCCAAGGCATGAATTATCATCGAAATTAACCCAACATGGTGATAATGAGGACACGTTGGAATAACATTGAAGGGGCTGAAGAATGAAAAAGAATTATAAGGATAAATGGTGTAAAGAAAGAAGCCCTCCATACAACCTTAGGCAGAAACCGGGTCAATCTATAATCTATCAGTAATCACAAAGATGATTATGGTATTGAAGACAAGTCATCATAGACCTAGTGATGCAATGCATAACCTATCCTGGCTACTCAGGCTTCTCTAAAAAGAAGTTTGTTTCATTTCTCACAGCGTACAACACACTTCTATTGACTTTCTCATTCCGAGATCATTGCTATTTCGCTCTAGCCTCCGATCACCAAATAACAAAAGTGCACTTATAGAGTCTAGAGCCAACGAGATCAATAAAAAATATTAATAGGACACAAATTCCAATATACAATTGTTGTTCATCATCAAGAACACAACTTGTGCAAGAGTCATACGCAATATCCTTATGATTTTGCCAAAACATCAGAGTGATACTCTTTACTATTCATAGTGACGATGGAAATCCTTCTAGAGTCAACATCAAACAGCTATGCGGTAGGTGACTTGCGAGATTCTATATGAATCAAGCTTATGTTAACTGGATATCGACAATGGTCTAGTAAAGGAATTGACGACTCAATTAGTCAGAGAGTAACTAACTGATTCACTTTTATTGTGTTGTCTGCTTTGAGACGTTTCGGTAATGAGAACTAGCAAGTAAGGTGAATCTGATGCTTATGCATTAGAGAATCCAATACTTTGAGCTATAAACCCTGTTAAGGATATTCTTCTAATTTGAATCTACTTGATCACAAGTACAGTATTTTATACTATAAAACGGTCCTCATGGAACTGGAGGTTAATGTAATCGTACTATGAAGAATGACAAAGCTATATTTGTCCATATCTGTTATTTATCACTAAAATCAAATTTCAGGTATAGTTGACAGCGTTACAACCTCACTCCAGCTGAGTCAGATTCACTACCACATGCTCATGATCAATCGACAAAGATAAATACATGTTGAAAGCTCAAGTACATGTGTCAAAGTCTTCTGCAAGCTCTGATATACAAGAACTTCCTCAAAGAACATCAATGATAATATTGCAAGCAGATTCAGTATGTTGGGATTAAAATTACTGCTGCTCATGTTTGTGTTTATGCTGCTTAGCTGGATTTAGTAATGCTCATGAACTTCAAAGAAAATATGCTAAGTGTTTACTACTGCTAATACAAAGTTAGTATTGCTAGTACAAAGTTACTATTGCTAGTGAATATTAGTACTGCTAGTGAAAATATGCTAAGTGTTTACTACTGCTAGTACAAAGTTACTACTGCTAGTGAATGTTAGTACTGCTCAAGGTTAAGACTGATCAGAGATAAAGTTAATGATGTTGAAGATAAGTTAGTACTGTTTGATTAGTTAGTACTGCTTATGTGATATGTATTAAGTTATTTATAGAAAAGATTATGGATACTTAGGAAAGTATTGTAAGCCTACTAGGGCTCCTTAGTGTATAAAAGGAGGTCCTAGGGCATAGAGTTTGATATCTTTTTATCATCTATCTTATAATCTTTTATCTTTTATCATAGCTTCAAGGTCTTTGTAACCCTAATACTTTGAGAGTATTCGTATTATTATCATTAATAATATTGGAGCTTATTTGTTGAATTGTATGTTCATTGAATTACTGTTTTATTGATAATTCTGCTTAATATTAAAGATTAGATTCCGCATAATCTTTAATACATTCATAAACAGTTTCTACTATAGTTGTGTTAGATTGATCTAATATAACTAAACCTTAAACAAGCTTAAGGAATTCGATCTATTGAAGTGGGATCAACAAGTGGTATCAGAGCTTATTGAGAAGCTGTGAATAAGCAGAACCTATCTTTGCTAAAAGATATGGATCAATATTCTGCACACATAGTGGCCACATCTAAAGTTCCCATGCTCAAACCTGGTGAGTATGAGATATGGAGGATGAGGATTAAACAATATATCCAGATGATAGACTATGCATTATAGGAAGTCATAGAGAATGGTGCAACCTTGCCAAAAACAAAAATTGTGGAAGGAGTTATGACAAAGATGGCTATTACAACTGCTGAAGGAAAGGCTTAGAGAAGATTAGAGGTGAAAGCTAGAAGTACTTTAATCATGGGCATTCCCAATGAACATTAGTTAAAGTTTAACTCAATAAAGGATGCTAGGAAGTTGCTAGAAGCTGTTAAAAGAGATTCGGTGGGAATGCAACTACAAGAAAGACTCAAAGGAATCTCTTAAAGTATCAATATGAAAACTTCACTGCTCCAAGCTCAGAGATGCTTGATCAAACTTTTGATAGGCTTCAAAATCTTGTAAGTCAGTTGGAGCTTTTGGATGAAAAGCTTTCACAAGAAGATGTTAATCAAAAGTTATTAAGAAGTTTGTCACCTGAGTGGAACATACATGTTGTTGTGTGGAGGAATAAAGCTGATTTAGATACAATGAGCATGGATGATCTTTACAAAAAACTAAAGGTGTATGAACCAGAAGTTAAAGGGATGTCTAGCTCAAGTTCAAGCACATAGAACATGGCTTTTGTGTCCTCTTCAAATAATAACACTAGCAGCACTAATGGAGCAGTTAATACTGCTCAAGCAGTTAATACTGCTTGTGGAGTTTCTACTGCAAGCACTCAAGTTAATGATGGTTAATCTACAAATATTGATAACTTGAGTGATGTTGTTATTTGTGCATTCTTTTCTAGTCAACCAAATTGTCCTCAACTTGTACATGAGGACTTGCAACAAATCCATCCAAATGACATGGAAGAGATGGATTTGAGATGGCAAATGGGCATGTTGACTATGAGGGTAAGAAGTTTTTAAAGAATACAAGAAGGAAGTTTACTGTTAATGGCAATGAGACTATTGGTTTTGATAAGTCTAAAGTGGAGTGCTACAACTGCCACAAGAGGGGACATTTTGCTAGGGAGTGCAGAGCTCCAAGAAATCAAGACAACAAAAACAAGGAAAGCTCAAGAAGGAGTGTTCCTGTGGAAATATCTACTTCCATAGCTTTGGTGTCATGTGATGGTCTTGGTGGATATGACTGGAGTGATCAGGCAAAGGAAGGGCCTAATTATGCACTCATGGCTTTCTCATCTTTAAGTCCTGACTCAGAGGTATCCAATGATTCTATTTGTTCAAAATCTTGTGTTAGTGCAAATATTACGATATTTAATCTACACATTCTCTTTTGTTTTGATAATGACAAACATGTAACTTGTAATACATAACGTAAAATGTACAAGTTACTCGTCATCATATTTTGTCTCAACATACATCAACAACCTCGACGTCTCGAATCCTCGTATGTTACAACACAGGTTCGTACATGTTTGTTATGTTGCATTATGATCAAACCTCATTTCACATTTTGCATCTACAAGTACTTTATTTAAACAAGTAAACTTTATTTTGGCAAGCCTCAACTAAACTTTTTATTTTACATACACAAGTTTACTTAAGTAAAAATAAAATACAAAATAGATTTTACATCATGCATGACATCATACATATAGTTGACCTTTATGTATTGTCACATCATATCTTTCCAAATCTAGCCATAATCTTTGAAGATTGCATAAGATTTTATAAGATTTTTTATCTCAAAATCCCAAATCTGGATTGTTATGTAGGCCGGTGCGATGGAATTGGCTCCGGGTTCCATCGCCAATGGCACCGCAGAAACGGGTCTACAGAGAAATGTATTGCCTATAAATACCAAGGTCATTTCTCTCATTTAGACACACTTTTCACAAATTATTTTCTCTTCATTTTTCATCATTTAGATCAGTAGGTACACCCTCATTTGATTGATCTAATGCTTAACATTCTATTTTGTGTAAGCATACTTTTATGATGACCACCAAAGTAAGTTTAGAAGGATCTTGCATTTCGCATCCATCACAAGCATACTCATATGTTGATCTAAAGAATGGAGATCTATCCTCATCATCCTTTGAAGGCCTTCCTAACATTGGAAGTTCATTGTAGTTTAGGCCTTTACTAAAAAAAAATTCATTAGACCAACATTTATCTTGGATCATCATTACATACACATTTGTATCACTCTTGGTCTCATAATTGATTTAGATAGAATGGTATATGTGTTTGTGCCATAAACACAAGGTTTGTTTTGTTGGGCAATAAAAACATAACGCGGTTTGGGTTGTGTGGTGATTCTACCCATTGTGTAAGAACCCGGTATTTAGCTTTGTACCGAATAAAGTGTAAGCGACGATGGGTTGGTTCTACCGGTGTTAGGACTCGGTATTTAGCTTAGTACCGGATAAATTATAAAGCAACGTTGTGTAAGGTTTTTTTAACAACCCAAATTTAAAATCAATATTTAAACCGAGCTTTAATTTTTATTTTTAGTTTCTATGAAAATTATTAATTTTCTTTTTAGTCATTTTAACGGAAATTGTCGTTTCTAACTATTTCCGCGTCGTGCTTTGGATATTTATTCGTTAAATCATTTAAGAAATCAACAATTTCATATTTTAACTTCGAGAGGTTATTTATTTTTATTTTAGTATTTTCTGACTTTCCCCGCGTTTTAGTCGAAACCGCGTCAAAATCATGTTTTCATAATTTATAATCCGTTATTTTAGTAAAGGACTTGAGTTTTTAAAAGATGTAAAATATTTAACCAAAATGGGCCGAAGCCCTCTCCCTTTCTTGCCAATATTCGGCAGCCCACAAGCCCAAAACATACACCATACATTTTTTTACTACAACCCATATCCATTAGTAATGCATCTTGGCCCATTCCCTTTTCTTTCTTTCTTATAACCGAACATATACACACACAGTTATAAATTTATAAAACAAAAACCTGTCCCTTCTCCCTCTCTTCTGATGTTCGACACACAGTAAACCCAAATCACCATCACCACCAAAATTTTTCCAATTAACCCCCAATCAACCTTAAATCAATCATAAATCAACCCCAAATCATTCCCCAACAACAAATAACCACCATGCATGATTTATTTTCAAAGTTCTTGATTTCTTGATTTTTGATTTTAAAGGGTTTTGATCTAATTAAGTGAAATTGGTGTTACAAGGGTTTGATTTTAGAAGGTTTTGGGTATATTAAAAAGTTTGATTGGTTTTGGTTTGGCCTTGGTGGATTCGGCAGCCAACACACACCCATCTAAGGGTTGTGTTTGATCACTTTCCTTCTTCCTTTTAGTGTTGTAAGTCCTCCTTAAAAAAACCCTAGATTGTTATTTAATTTTTATAGAGATGCATGTTCTTGATTTTTGGATTTTATTGATCTTGCAAGTATTTTTATATTTGGACTTGGAATGAGCATGCTCTTGAGGGTTAATTGGTTTTGGTATATGTTATTAAGTTAAGTTTCGGCTTTGTATTTGATCAATAGCTAATTTGGAAGTGTTATTGATGGAATTGGAGGTAGGAATTGTGGACTGTTTTGGGACAACAGGTAAACGGGGTTTGTTCTCCCAAATTTTGACCTGTAACCTATAAAATAATTATATGGGTGAATAAATATGGGTATTAGCATCATGTGTGAGTTGAAGGCTCAACCAATTCCTCCGTATGAGGGAGATATGGTCAAAATACGAAACTAGGTCAGTTCTGGACTCTTGATTAGAAAACATGTTTATCACCAGATTTTTGAACTAAAAGTTGGGTTTTTAAAACATGGACCTGTACTAGACATCCTAGGGAAGCTCCAGCACTTGGCCTCATGTCCATTTCTATTATAGATTAGGATTTATTGTCTTTTTCGTAAGGAGTAGAAATTCAGTGAAAATTTTGGGTAGAATTAGGGACTGTTTCCAGATCAGTAGGAAAACGTGGGCTTTTCTCAATATTTTTGGCTTAGGGTCTGTAAATAAAAGATATGGTAGGATATATATAATTCTTAGGATCATATGGAGAATTGGATGGTTTTGTATCGATTCCGGATGAGGGAGATATGGCCTTTTTACGGAAGAAGGTCAAATCTGGAGCGGCGGTTGGGAAACATGTTTTGCTCCAGGTTCTTATATAATAAAATTTGGTTTTAAAACATGGTTGAACATTAGATATCATAAGCTTTCATATCCCTTTGGATTCAACTTGATAGCTATTATAAATTAGGATTTATGGCCGAAACCGTAAGCGCTAGAAATTCATTCAACTTTCTGTTTTGACTTACGATTAGTAAAAATCCATTTCCCGTGGATTGGTAAATGGTTTGATTGATTGGCTTGAGGTTCTGGAAACTAGACTTCAAGTGCTTTCTAGGAGTGAAGGCCATGTGTTTGTACCATTTATATATTAGGAGATACAAGTCCATGAACATGAGTCACTTCCAGAATTTTAGTTTTTACGTCTTGGCTAAAAATTGTAAATGCATAGATAACCATATCTAAAATTGGAATTAGATGGCGAAACTTGGTAGATGTTTAAATATATATAAGATCAGGTCACACACCATTTTGGGAGTAAAAATACCTTGGTTAAGTCTAGGTGCAACGTCGTGCATATCTTTATGTGTGTGGTAAATCTATATTTATTTACTTATGCAATTTATGCATTTTCCCCTCGATCTTTATTTCTTCTAATCACGGACCACTATAATATAGGTCGTGGTTGAGGCGTAATCGTCGTTGTTCATTTGTTGTTGAACCCTTATCCGATACTACTATCTAAGGTGAGTTCATAGCCCCACTTTTGCTCTTTTAATGGTTTTCGTAACTATTTTCGGGGTGAGAATACATGCTTGTTTTACTAAGTAAACCTATTGATTTCTACCACATAAGCATTAAATGAACATTTTTACTAAAGCTCTTACTTGTTTACCACATGACTTTTAAACCATGGATGATACATGGTTGTTTACTCATGAATTTACTAAAGCTTGATTTGCTTACTACACAATTTGAGATCATTGATTATCTATTTATGAAACCATGAGTTTTGAACACATTGTTTGTTTTAAATGGGACACAAGTGCTTGAAGGATATGCCTGACCCGATTATGAAACTATCTGCATGAGTCGCTATTGCCAAAGTCCCTAATTTCAAGAATCGTTAATCACCTTGTAGGGGTGAACGCTAGTACAATTAATAGATCTATTGGGTTTGACAACCCTGTCCGGGGGTATGAATCGAATCCTTTCGAGCACCCCACCTATCAACGGACAATTTGTATTGAGAATCCTAGGTATAAGGCAATAATACCTACTTCGGGGGCAAACAAGAATGCATATGATATGCATTACCGTCAAGGTTTCGGTGTCATGAGCTCAATGCGGTAATGTTGAATGATACTTTGAAATACTGTCGCTGGCTGAACTTAATTCTTGTGGTCCACTACTGAATATTTCTTGACTTATTGAATCACTACTTGGATTTCGAAAATAATACTTTGAAATGTTGTAATGCTACTTTTCTTGCTGAAATTTTACTCGAAGTATTTCAAAACTGCTTTTACTTAAACCTATGAATTCACCAACATTATTGTTGACGTTTTTGCATGTATTTTCTTAGGTTATTATCTTGCTAGCTGAGCATTGGGAGCATTCGAGTCGCGTGGATATCACGACTTTGAAGACTCGGTCTTCTTCACATTCGACAACCATTTTTCTTTAAATATACAAATGAGACATGTTTGAACTCTTGTAACTTTTGTTAAAAATAAATTATTGGGACCTGAATTTACTCTGAATTATTTAAATCGAATGTGACATTTTATTAAACGTCTCTTTTGAGGTCGTTTTCTGTAACTTGTGTGTATGAACTATGAAGTAGCACCCCAAGTGGTATTCCGCTGTGTTGTGATTTTGGGGGTGTTACAGATTGGTATCAGAGCACTGGTTATAGAGAACTAGGTCGTTTTCAAAACCTAAACTATAACCGTTTTTCGAAAAAATTTAAGAGTCTTTCACCATTGTCTGATATCCACACGCGCTTGCTCCCTGGTAACTTATATGCTCCCTTTTGCATCCTTATTGCTATTACATTAGTAATTAGTATATAATACTTGGTTATGATTTCACCCTCATACGTCTATCTTATGACGTCATACTATTTGCCTTATATCGGTCGGTTATATATTGACCACCCCGATTATCGCGTACTTCCTGTTTTCTTATTTTCTCACTCGAAATCAATTTACTAGTGTTATATAAGAATCTCGTACATATATGAGCTACTTTCTTTTCGATCTCTTATACTCATCTTCTGGATTGCCGTCTATTTATATAGAAGTGATTTGAGTGAGTTTAACTATGTACGGTCGCTGTGTCGCCTTGGTGTTATGGCTAACGTATGATTAGAATTTGGATCGTGGGTACGCCTACCTGCATGTTGCGTATAATTTAGCGATGCTTTTCAATCGAGCTTGATTTGCTGCCTGTGCTAATCTAAGCCTAAAGGCGAAATCGTCTACGTAATAATAATTACTTACATATGTGTATAGTACTATGGTACGTCTTAATGAGTTCGTTTACTTCAATATTTTGTTGAGCGATGCGGTGATCTCCGAAGCATTTACGCTACTTTATTTTCGTCTGATGATATTGACATTCGGTGTGCTTTGTCAATTCTACTAGTTATTTTATTGTTCGACTCCGAGTCCGAACACTCTTCTTATGCTTTTGAATCGCGTATGTTGTGTTTGTAATCCATTGTTTTGAAATCTTCCAATTGATGGGAGTACGACTTTATCTTGTCACCTCGGATCGTGCCGTCTTTTGGCACTCACCTTTGGAACATGATGGACTAACATCTCATTACTCTTCTTGTTACTTCTTATGATTTTGAAGAATCATGTCGTCAAGTAGATACTCCTTTTTACCTATTGTAACGTTGTTTTGATATTGTGTTTTGTGTCGGCCATGCTTAAGTAGGATGATTTATAATTGTCTTATTGAAATGAATTGGGACGCTTCTCCATTTGAATAAGGAAGATTTAACTGTTCGGACACCATAAGTTTATAAATTATACTTACAAGGTTGGGACGCACTATTTTGTAAGTGACATTTTATAAATGAATGGGCCCTATGTGTTGTATCCGACATAGCGTCTTTTTTTATTTGTGCTCGTTTGTGCGAATCATTCTTTAGGCCATGAACTTCTTTCGACTCGTAATTTGTTATATGGATTTTTTTTCCGAATGGGCATCGCCGCCGCGAACTTAATAAGCTAATCGTAATAAACCGTTAACCGCTCCCAAGAATTAACGACTTGTTAAATTCCTCGTTTCCAATGGCTTATCTTCAAGTCATGTATTTTATCTTTCCTTTTAAGGATTCTCGCGACATTCAATCCGTTCGCTTATGCACGTTGCATGTATTTGATATTTTGATTTTTTTTTTCTCTTTTAGTTTCCGTTGGAAACCTCGACGATGACTTGTCTATATCCTCATCTCTCCACAAGTAAAACATACGATGATTAAAACGAATTGAGCGCCGGGACGTCGCTCCTTAAAGGGGTAGATAGTTTAACAACCCGAATTTAAGATCAATAATTCATCTTGAGCGTTATCTTATTCTCTGAAAATTTTAGAAAATTATTTATAATGTTTTGGTCGATATTATTAAAAATCGTCGTTTTAATTATTTACAAATCTTTCTTAGGATATTTATCCGCTTTAGCGTTTGAGAAATCGATAATTTCATGATTTAGCCCCGAGATCATAATTATTTTGAATTTTGTATTTTTCGTCTTTCTTTTCGTGCTTTTAGTCGAAACCGCGTCAAAATAGTGATTTATTCGTTAAATCATTTAAGAAATCAACAATTTCATATTTTAACTTCGAGAGGTTATTTATTTTTATTTTAGTATTTTCTGACTTTTCCTCGCGTTTTAGTCGAAACCGCGTCAAAATCATGTTTTCATAATTTATAATCTGTTATCATAGTAAAGGACTCAAGTTTTTAAAAGATGTAAAATATTTAACCAAAACGGGCCAAAGCCCTCTCCCTTTCTTGCCAATATTCGGCAGCCCACAAGCCCAAAACATACACCATACATTTTTTTACTACAACCCATATCCATTAGTAATGCATTATGGCCCATTCCCTTTTCTTTCTTTTTATAACCGAACATATACACACACAGTTATAAATTTATAAAACAAAAACCTGTCCCTTCTCCCTCTCTTCTGACACACAGTAAACCCAAATCACCATCACCACCAAATTTTTTCCAATTAACTCCCAATCAACCTTAAATCAATCATAAATCAACCCCAAATCATTCCCCAACAACAAATAACCACCATGCATGATTTATTTTCAAAGTTCTTGATTTCTTGATTTTTGATTTTAAAGGGTTTTGATCTAATTAAGTGAAATTGGTGTTACAAGGGTTTGATTTTAGAAGGTTTTGGGTATATTAAAAAGTTTGATTGGTTTTGGTTTGGCCTTGGTGGATTCGGCAGCCAACACACACCCATCTAAGGGTTGTGTTTGATCACTTTCCTTCTTCCTTTTAGTGTTGTAAGTCCTCCTTAAAAACCCTAGATTGTTATTTAATTTTTATAGAGATGCATGTTCTTGATTTTTGGATTTTATTGATCATGCAAGTATTTTTATATTTGATCTTGGAATGATCATGTTCTTGAGGGTTAATTGGTTATGGGATATGTTATTAAGTTAAGTTTCGGCTTTGTATTTGATCAATAGCTAATTTGGAAGTGTTATTGATGGAATTGGAGGTAGGAATTGTGGACTGTTTTGGGACAGCAGGTAAACGGGGCTTGTTCTCCCAAATTTTGGCCTGCAACCTGTAAGATAATTATATGGGTGAATAGATATGGGTATTAGCATCATGTGTGAGTTGGATGCTCAACCAATTCCTCCGTATGAGGGAGATATGGTCAAAATACGAAACTAGGTCAGTTCTGGACTCTTGATTAGAAAACATGTTTATCACCAGATTTTTGAACTAAAAGTTGGGTTTTTAAAACATGGACCTGTACTAGACATCCTAGGGAAGCTCCAGCACTTGGCCTCATGTCCATTGCTATTATAGATTAGGATTTATTGTCTTTTTCGTAAGGAGTAGAAATTCAGTGAAAATTTTGGGTAGAATTAGGGACTGTTTCCAGATCAGTAGGAAAACGTGGGCTTTTCTCAATATTTTTGGCTTAGGGTCTGTAAATAAAAGACATGGTAGGATAGATATAATTCTTAGGATCATATGGCGAATTGGATGGTTTTGTATCGATTCCGGATGAGGGAGATATGGCCTTTTTACGGAAGAAGGTCAAATCTGGAGCGGCGGTTGGGAAACATGTTTTGCTCCAGGTTCTTATATAATAAAATTTGGTTTTAAAACATGGTTGAACATTAGATATCATAAGATTTCATATCCCTTTGGATTCAACTTGATAGCTATTATAAATTAGGATTTATGGCCGAAACCGTAAGCGCTAGAAATTCATTCAACTTTCTGTTTTGACTTACGATTAGTAAAAATCCATTTCCCGTGGATTGGTAAATGGTTTGATTGATTGGCTTGAGGTTCTGGAAACTAGACTTCAAGTGCTTTCCAGGAGTGAAGGCCATGTGTTTGTACCATTTATAGATTAGGAGATACAAGTCCATGAACATGAGTCACTTCCAGAATTTCAGTTTTTACGTCTTGGCTAAAAATTGTAAATGCATAGATAACCATATCTAAAATTGGAATTAGATGGCGAAACTTGGTAGATGTTTAAATATATATAAGAGCAGGTCACACCCCATTTTAGGAGTAAAAATACCTTAGTTAAGTCTAGGTGCAACGTCATGCATATCTTAGAAACATATCCTATACTCGTCAAATTTTCTTATGTATTGTTCTTACTTATATATTATACTAAGTCGCGTCACATCCTATAGGTTTTCGGTGATTGTTGGTGATCTCTCTCGATTCATATATTCAGCTTCTCGATCCTCGTCACTTATTCGACTTACGGTGAGTTCATAGCCCCACATTTTCTCTTTTAATGGTTTTCTTAAACTATTTTTGGGGTGAGAATACATGCTTGTTTTACCGAATAACTTATTGGTTACTACTACATAAGCGTTACATGAATGTTTTTACTAAAGCTTTTACTTGCCTACCACATAATTTCTAATACATGTTTGATACTTGGTTGTTTACCAATGAATTTATTAAAGCTTGATTTGCTTACTGCACGATTTGAGATCATTGAATATCTGTTTACAAAACCGAGAGTTTTGAACATATTAATTGTTTTAAATTGGACATAAGTGTTTGAAGGGTATGCTTAACCCGATTATGAGTTTATCTGCATGAGTACCTATTGCAAAAAGGCCCCTAATTTCATGCACTGTCAATTGCCTATGATGGGTGAGCGCTAATACATAAAGTAGATATATTGGACCGTGACTGCCCTGTTTGGGATTGTGACATCCATGGCGCGATCACCCCTAAAGGACATTATGTATTGAGAATTTCTTAAGGTATATTGCAATATTACCTAGTTGTGGGGGCAAATTATATGCATATTTTATATGCTTAGTTAACGTTTCAGTAGCATGAGCTTAATGCGATAACATATTAATTCATTTACTTGACATTGCATTCGTTGCACTGTCGCTGGCTGATCTTAAACCTTGTGGCCCACTACTAAACATTACTTGATTTATTGAATCCCTACTTTGATTTTGAAAATAATTCTTTGAAATGTGGTAACGCTAACTTTCTTACTGAATACTTATTGATTTATTTCAACACTGCTTTTACTTAAACCTATGAATTCACCAACATTATTATTGACGTTTTTGCATGTATTTTCTCAGGTTACTATATTGCTAGCTGAGCATTGGGAGCATTCGAGTCGTGTGGATATCAAAACTTTAAAGACTCAGTCTTCTTCACATTCGACAACCATTTTTCTTTAAATATACAAATTGCGACAGTTTTAAACTCGCTGCAATCAATTAATTATAAATTATTGGGACCTGATTTTACTCTGAAATTTAATCGAGATGTGACCATTTTATTTAACGGTCTCATTTTGAGTGTCGTTTTCTGTAAAAACTTGGTACTTTAACTATGAAGTAACACCCAAGTGGTATTCTCTACGTTGGTGAGTTTATGGGGGTTTACAATTGACTCTACTGGATACTGAACAAAATATCTGGGGATAAAAGAGATTAATCAAAAGTAGATAGTGAGAAGAATCGGAAAGATTGAAATTTTTATCAATTTAACCTTAAATAGAAAAAATAATATAAGATGTCTGATGGAAAACCATCTCCTTGTTATGTAGTGCACATGTTTCAGAGTGATGTCCCAGTACCAGGTCTTGAAATCAACCAGTGCCTCTCGATTTCATTCATAGATAAGCCGATGGATGAGTAGATCTGTAGATGTAGGTATGTAATAGATGATGACTATATCTTTTTACCTCCTTCACTCGATTGGCATATTCTTCAAAGAGAAATTTACATACAAGAAACATTTGACCACTGCTAATAACCTGAAGAGTGTATTCAAAGAGAAAAGGGTAATGTTACATACAAGAAACATTTGACCTTCTTAGTAGAGATCATAACATATTATGTTCAATTTATAGATGCACCAATCTGATAGCCAACAACATTTCTGTCATGTTTAACCACAGATGAAAGGCTGCTACCTTACACAACCATTGGATTAAAGTGGAGACACCCATAGGATACTTGATACTTAAAAACTCACCATTATTTGTGAAATGGGTGATCTCTTATTCCCTTGTTTCTTCTCGCTGCAAGAACACAAGGATGACAAAACCATAAGTCTGATAAACTAGCTGCACTTTGACTTTTTAAGTTAAGCTCATTACATTGAAATTCAAACTTTGATATGATAATTTCAAGATTGATATGCTTACAGAACGTAGATACTCGTTCGTTTTCAGGTATGTTGAATGGCTGATCATAACTAATGGCCAACTAATATGCTTCAGGTATCTTGAATGGTTGTTTGAGTGACGGTTCCTTATCTTCGTTGTGATCATCAATATGAATTGTAGACCGTAAATCTTTTTTGGGTGAATCACCTTTTTCACCTATTTGATAGCCCAAGGCATATGCATCACGTTCACAATTAGATCTTCCTACAATAGGTAAATAAAAAACAACAACCCGAGTATTTACATTCTAGTACACATTAACTTACTTTTATACGATAAGCCTCTAAACGTAAAACAGGTATCTACACTTGCACGTTCACCCTCTATTTTTTTTCATAGTGCTGCAACACAGGTATGTCATGTGGTTGGGTAACGGGTCAAAACAGGTACTTTCCACATCAAACTGTTAATAGATGCACCAATAACTAGAAGTCCTTGCCCAATTTATATAAAGCGCACGATGGCCTACCAATATCCATTAGAAAGGTTAGGTGCGGATAAACATGTGTTTCATTGTGATTATTTTATTTGATCAAAATATATCTCTTGTCTTATGTTATCTACAGTTGAATCAATATAGGGTCAGCCTATCAGATTAAAAACTAGGTGACATTTTGCACTTTGAACTAGGTGACATTTTCTTTTGTCAACTGTGGTACAGAAAATATAAGACCTGCAAGTCACTCATTTTTCAAACTTACTTAAGTTACATATAGACTCAAAACTGTTAAAGTGCGTATACATCAGATATGAATTCAAAGCAGGTTAATGCAACTACTCTAAATTGTTGAACAAAGGTGTTTGCATAAAGCAACAAAAAGGAAAAGCATCAAAATAAAGCAAACTAAAAAATGAAGTAAAACACATACACATGTAACATTTGCGGAGAATATACGAGTTACAAAGACACATGGCAATATGCTTAAGAAAAAAGTTCCTACAAACCTGAAGAACAGTAAAACTTGCCAAGAACTCTTACCATATTATACCCATCGTATACAACAGATATCAAGAATACAAGTTTAACATGACTTGGGATTTCTCAAAGACCAAGAAAAAAATCAAAATATGTAAAAAAACCCCCTATCTATCGCACCAAACATAACATAATTCTCCCAAGTGTTCCACAAGTTCACTCCTCTTTGTCACTACACTTAAAATGTATTCTATCTGGTATAGCCATAATACACAGCTCCTGGTACTCTCTATACACACAAGTTTACTTTTTGTGTGTCTAAGTCGTGAACAGATGGATTTGTGTCCTGCTTGAGTCATTTTGTAGCCAAAATATTCTTATAAGTCAGCTTTCGGAATGATGGTTTATATATAAAGTTCAATTTATGTATGAAAACGTTAATTTCACGTATAATGTTGATTTTGATACATAAATAATAAGAGTATGGGTAACAAAATGATCAAACCAGACACGAAGCCATCTTTCATTTGAACCAAATTTAATGGATGGTTATTTAACAACATACCAACTAACACTGAAACGAAGCTAAGGTAGTTCTCTAGCACCAATCTTCTATCAAACCCCGGTAGAGGAATAAAATATCCTATACCAATAATCAGAGTAGACGAAATTACACAGCTTAGGCGGGATTCTATATACTATGCCCACTTGCAAACCAAAAACTTCATGCACGCTTAGGGAGAAAAAAAGTCAAAAGGAGAGTTATGAACGGTGGGAGGAGCAGAGAGGAGCAGAGGGTTATGAACGGTGGGGAGGGATCTAAAGGAGGGACAACTTATATGTGGCTTTCCTAAACACGTTTTCTATCTATTTCATGTTACATTTAGTCTAGATATAGTAGAAACATGATGTACTTTGAACCAAACTCTAAATACAACTTATTTAGATCAATAAATACAAAAAAATAGTAGTGCATCATAGTTATTAAGTGTGTTAAACAACAATTTTTAACAATAAAGCACTAGCTCCTCAAAAATAAGGCATCATCTTCATAGATAAAGTGCACCAATTCGTACGTAGCTAAACAACCTTAACAATTCTATTAATCCTTCAACAAGTAAATCATGAACAGTCGGCGAATCATAATACGATATTAGTGCAATAGAGTTATAAATTCTCCTAAGATATCTTATTCAAGTAAAATAAAAAATAAGTTGTTAAATCGACATTTGCCAAAAACAAACACTACTGCATCAACATTTCAAAGCAGTTGCATCACATATACAACTACACATACAAGCCTTTTTTTCTACTAAAAATTTACCATAACAATTAAAGCATAATAGTTTATGCATCAAAGTGTAAAACTAGTGCATCAAATTTATAAAATCTCACATAGACAATTTAACAAACACCATGTATGTGTGCAGGTTTCCTAAGCACATTTTATATCATTTTCAACAAGTAATAACCACTTTTCAACAAGCAAGACCCCTACATGTTACCTAGTTAAACCTTAGATGACACAAATGAACACCTACTGCATCACTGCTTTATGACAACTTCATCATGCACACAAATATACAAGCAACCACTTTTTGACAATCAAAACACCCTACATGTTACCTAGTCGAACCTTATATGACACAAAGCACCTACTGCATCACTGTTTTACATCAACTTTATCATGCATACAAATACACACACAACCCCTTTTTGACAAGCAAAACTCCAAACGCATTACCTAGTCGAACCTTATACGACACACATGAACACCTACTCCATCATTGCTTTACAACAACTGCATCAAACATAATTTCTCACTAAATACAAAATATAGCCTATTTCAACCTTATATATAACCATTAAGCAGCTAGAACATCATAGTTCAAAAAAAGGCGCATCGTTCATACAACCACGAAGAGAAACACATTTTGAAACATAATACAACCTCACGTAGTTTAATTAAGCCATATAGCCAACGCTTACACACCTACTGCATCACGGTTACAATTATATTGCATCAGTCATAAACATACACACGTAAGCACTTTTTCAAGATATTTGATAACCTACTATATCAAATCGAATATAACTTGAATTGATAAAAAATACAATTTTAGCAAAAGAGGATTAACAAAATGATGCACAACAAATTAGGGTTCTTAAATCAACTTACGATGTCGTTTAAGATGCATTTGATTCGTCTTCATCATCTTAACACAATGACGCAGTAACGATTCGATTGTAATTCGAATGTTTAAGATGTGATAAATTTTAGTGTTTTTAGATTCAATTACGAGGAGGTTTAAAAGCTTTGATGTTCGTCTTCAAGATAGATATGATTCAGTAACTTTTACTGTGTGAATTTTGTGCGTGTTTTTATTGTGTGAATTTAGTGTGTGAGATTGAGAGAAAAATGTGTGAATTTTTGGCTAAAAAATAAACAGATCTACGGTTGTCAAAATGAGAAACGACGTCTTTTTTTTCTACGGTTAATTTTTATTTTTGAAGGTTAATTTGTATCGATACATAACAGCCCTAGAAGTTTTCAGTATTTACAATAATGGCCTTCCGCCTTTTTGATCTTGCCACTCTAATCCGACGGTGGAGATGGCTTCCTACCCTTTTTATTATAAACTCTTTTTTATTATAACCCCACCCTATATATATATATATATATATATATGTATATATATACATATATCTGTATATATATACATATATATATATATACTTTATAAAAACACTTTGGTTTAGTCATGGTGCAATATTGTTTATGTTTCGAATTCTTTAACTAGTATTGTATAACTATTCTATTATAATGATATCATATATCATTCTAAGTCGCGACTTGCTTTATAGGTCTCGACTAATATTTGGAGTCATCTTCTCATTGTTGGTTTCTCTTCGATCATCCACTTACGGTGAGTTCATAGCCCCATCTTTTCTTCTTTAATGGTTTTCATAACTATTTTCGGGGTGAGAATACATGCTCGTTTTACCAAATAACTTATTGATTCCAAATTATCATAAGCCGTTGGTACATGAATGTTTTTACTAAAGACTTTACTTGCTCTTCACATGATTTCTAATACATGTTTGATACATGGTTGTATACCATTGAATTTATTTAAGCTTGAATTGCTTACTAAATGATTTGAGATCATTGTTTATCTATTTACAAAACTATGAGTTTTTGAACATATTACTTGTTTTAAATTGGACACAAGTGCTTGAAGGGTATGCTTGACCCGATTATGAGTTTATCTGCATGAGTACCTATTGCAAAAAGGCCCTGAATTTCATGCACTGTCAATTACCTATGATGGGAGAGCGCTAGTACATTAAGTAGATCTATTGGGCCGTGACTGCCCTGTCTAGGGTTGTGACATCCATAGCGCGATCACCCCTAAAGGACATTTTTTATTGAGAATTTCTTAAGGTATATTGCAATATTACCTTGTTGAGGGGCAAATTATATGCATATTTTATATGCTTGGTTAACGTTTCAGTGGCATGAGCTTAATGCGATAATATATTAATTCATTTACTTGACATTGCATCCGTTGCACTGTCGCTGGCTGATCTTATTCCTTGTGGTCCATTACTAAACATTACTTGATTTATTGAATCCCTTCTAAGCTATGGAAAGGGTTTATATATGACTTACTATGGCCGGCTATGGACTCATAGTGGGCTTATCCATGGGCCTTTGGCCCGGTTAGCTTTCTAACTTAACCATACAACTTACTACGAGCTATGACTAACTATATTGGTAGTGACCGACACTTTTTCGTATTTCTAACAATCTCCCCCTAAGGGAGGTCACTCCAATTTACAAAAATTTAATATGCTTTCACTTCGGTCTTGAGCTCGTAGTCTTTAACTTCAATCATTAACTTGTGATTTGATGTAATGATCATTGACTTTGGATTTGAGCTAGTTCTTTTGTCTTGACATGAATGTGATCTTTGAGCTTCTTGAAATCATCAACCAAGCATAATCTCATTTTGCCATCTTGTAAACTTTGCCATCTCGTAAAATTGTGACTTCTGGACCGACATGCTCATACCTTTCTTGATTTAATAATCTTGAAAAGCTTTGATAATGCATCTTTCTTGAATTTATTTAACTTTAAACACTTTGTCGCTTGAAGAAGGACATACGATATTAGAGTAGCGGAAGTCTTGATACATGTACTTGAACTTTCATGATGTCTTTATATTTATCAGTTGGGTATGAGCATGTGGCTATGAATCTTGTGAGTCAGCTGGAATCAGGTACCTTCATCACCATCTTTAAATGTTTCTGAAATAAAACAGTTAGTAATAAAGCGGGGGAACGAATATGGCTTTGTCATTCGCCCGTGGTTGGTTGGAGTAACCTTCGAATCCATGAGGATCGACCTGTGATCAGATAGATTCAATTTAAGAAGAATATTCTTGATAGTATTTCCAGTTGTAGTGTTGAATCTTTCTAACATATATGTAATAGATTCATCGTACTCAGCATGTTCTCATTATTGGAACGTCTCAAAGCAGACATCACGATATGAGTGAACCAGCGAGTTACTATCTCACCGATTGAAATAAAAAATTGATTTGAAAATCAATTGACGTGTCACTTGCTAAAGTGTTTTTGTGACACATCAAGAGTGTTAATCATTTCAAAAATTCATCAGCAATCGTCAATTCATAACCTGGAACAAGTTTGATTCTTATAGAATCGCACCATTGTTTTTTCTAGTTGTCACAAGTTTGATTCATATAGAATCGCACAAGTCACCTACCATGAGCTTGTTTGATGTT